>JAVJIF010008184.1:0-159671 GCA_038442645.1 Agave tequilana | reverse complement strand
TCGGCCATGGTGCTGGTGGTGTTGTCGCTCGGGTGCCGTGGAGAAGATCCGGCCTGGGGGTCTCTTGGCTGTGCGGCACATGAAGGGGAGAGGAAGGTGCTGCTCCAATGAAGAGAGAGGAGAAGGGGGTGCGGCAGCATGAGAGGGGAGAGAATTTAGATTAGGGTTAATGACTAGTTTTAGGTTTAGGATTTGGTGGAGATTTTTGAGGGGATTAGTTTAGATTAAGGTGGGATTTGGTTGGGATTAGATTTATTCTGGGTTGTGGGTTTGGATCAGAAGGGTAATGGTTTGAGGGTAGAGGTATAAGCTAACGGGTTGGGATCCAAACGGGTTGAGGGTAATATGATAAAGGGTATAGGTTCACTAATGGTTATTGGGTTATGGATCACCAAGTAAATGAGTAATGGGTTTCGGGTCACCAATGGATATTTGGTCTATGGTGTGATGGGTTGGATCAAAGAATAAGATATGAATGGAGTCAAGGGATAGGAATACACCTCTAGAAAATAATAATCCAACATTAGTAGTAACACTACTTAACCAAAATAATAATATTAATAATATCAATACATTACATGACCAATCTAATAATAATAAATAACAGTAACAATATAGATATTACTAACAACGAGTAATATTATATCACATGAAAAATAAATACATGTACACATTTAAAATACCAGTATATTTTATTCAAATACCGTACTTTAAAAATAGGGATATTACACCTCTCTTATAAAACCAAATTGAGTTTTGAAAACAAATTTTCATTTTCTTCTTTTAATGTATAACTATTCTTTTTCAAAACTTCATATTTCGAAATCAATTTTTCATAATTTATAGCTAGTTTGTTATTTAAAGCATATGCATCCATACACTCATTACCAAAAAAGCTAGCACTATCTAGTTGAGTATCCGAATGTACTGATTAGATGGGAAAGGTGTTGTATTGTGGAGCATAATTTGCACACAAAATATATTCAATAAGAAGAGATAAGGTTTAGAGTCAACCTCTAGTGCTTTGATCACTCCACAAATGTATTCGAAATGTAATCAATATACCCTTTCCTATCTCCGTTATAGCATGGGGCTATACCGAGTCGATTCTCAGGGAGAGCTTGCGATGGAAGCGTTACGGTTGGTAGTGAAGATATAAAACGAAGATTCTTCTTTGCTCAAAAGAATAAAGAATCGTTGGAAAAAGAAATAAAAGAATCGGTGGATATGTTCATGATGAAAAAGGAAAAGAAATCATAAAGGAGATTTGGTATTAACACTAAAAGAAAAGAAAACTTTAGAAGACTTTGAAGGTGAGAAAACCATGACTAGCTAACCTTACTACCTTGCTAAAGACTTACTAAACTCCGTGATGGTGATGCGTGCCTCATGTTGATTCATCGGCATAGATTTGTCTTGCGTGTTGGTCTAATTACTTTCCCACTTGGATGATGGGGGATCATTCTTGGACTTGTCTCGTAGCCTCATAGATGTCATTGGCCTACAAGTTAGACTTTCAATAATGGAATCAAAAGAGTGACACACAAGGGATGCTAAGGAAGAAGATAATACATTCAATAATGGAAGTAATGAAGTTGTACAACAAATAGCATATGTTTGGTGATCCATCTCCATGTTCCATCAAGGCACTTGTTCAAAGACAAGGCTCTAAATGAGGCACACATGAATCATATGGAAAATTACAACAAGAACTTGCCAAGAAATGAAAATAACCCATCGGAGAAGAGAAAACCATACAACTTGCAAGATTAAAGATAGTAATCACCCATGAGTTAGTAGTTAGCAAGGTAAGTTGTTAGCTAGTTCATGGTAGAAAAATTAGCTACTAGCCATTACAAAAGAAAAGCAAAGCATGAATTAAAAAGCAAGTAAAGTAAAGCTAGAATTAAAGAAAGCAAGAATTACTAGAAAATGCTCAAGTAGAGAAGAAGAGAATGGATCAATCCTTGCTTCACAAGTTGTCACTCCTTGGTGTACACAAGCTCTCTCTCTCTCTTACAACTCTCTTTTGCAGAATTTCTAGGGAGGAAGAAGGAGATCTAAAGAACTAAAACCTAGAGAAAAATCCTACAAAAAATTACAAGCATCTACTCTCTAATCTCTCCTCTTCACGTTCAGTCCTTTCTCGCAGGTCCTGGTGCAGTATTTATAGGCCTCAGAGAGAAGGATCTAGAGCCAGGTTGTTGGCGCAAAATCTGGGACTCAACGGCCCAGATCTGGCCGCAAATTGGCGGCAAACTTGCGGCAATGATGATGAGGCCGTTGGCTAACAACTTTCTGGTACGAATTTGTTACGAGGTTGTTATCCACGTGGCCTTCTAGAATCGTGAGCTGGCGCGTAGAATTCTCTGGATCCTGGGCTCAATCTTGGCTCTATTTTGGGCTTTGAATTAATCTCTTTTAATTATTGCTAATTAAAGAGATTTTGGGCCTTTTCTCCATTTGAGTGTGGACCTGCAAAAATATAGAGAAGATGAGTAAAAATCATATTTTTATTTACAAAAATGCATGGGAATGATATGGTAAATATGCAAAATTGGATAACAATCACACCCCACACTTATTCTTTTGCTCGTCCCGAGCAAAACAAAGAAAGAAAAAACTATACTACCAATTTTATTACACCACTTTCGCAGGTGACGCGATTGCACTGAGCGTGTGCAACAAGCCGTTAAACCTCTAGGTTACCCTAGAGGAGGAGTGTTGTCTCCTGAGGGTTTTTAGCGGATTACACCCACAAATCCTTAAAGAAAGAAAACAAATGTTAGTGTTTTGAAAACGCATTTTGAAAGAGAGACAAGTTTTCAAACTATTTTCGCAAAAATATAAGTGATCTAAGGTCATAAGTCCACCTATAATCATTCTTCCTTAAACTTAGTCTCTATGCAAGATCTTGTCTTTAATTAAGGTAAGAATTCAAAATTGGATTGAATACTTTATCTTTCATAAAACCTAGATAGTATGCACATTGTGATAGTGAGGATTTCTGGGATTTCAACTCTAACCATCAAGCCATTTATTTTATATATATTTACTTTCTTTTTCTCTTTTTTCTTCCCTTAGTTTAGGCTTTCTAGTTTACCCTTGTAGCGAGCCTATAACCGATGACTCCCAAACCAGACGGTCTTAGGGCACCAGATGAGAAAACATCCCCCGGGTTTAAGGTCTCGAGTAAAAAAGGCCACAAAACTAAATGGGATTATTTATTTCCTTTACCACCGTTAGGCGTGAATAATCATGCTTCTTGAGGCACGATTGTCCAGCTTAATAAGTGATGTTTTATTATATATATATATATATTTTTTTTTTTATTTTTTTTATTATTTTTTATTTTTATGGCATTTTTGGTCTTTGTTTCCATCCAAGAAATGTGTAAGTGTGAAGTGCATACTTATCTAAGGCAAAAATTCAAGATAAGAATATCTCACCAATTTTTCTTACTTAGCCTATAATTTCAAACAAGATCTATTATTTCAACTAGGTTTAAGATGTCGTAATTAAGGCTTTCTTAATTTCTAAGATACATCTTAATTTTCTTAAAAACAGATCAAAACTTTGTCTCTTATTTCAAAAAGTTTTTATTTTTATTTTTTTATTATTAAATTTTTTTATTTTCGAAAAGAAGTGTAAAGAAAGAAGATCTAAAAACTCTATGTTAGTAAACCCTCCCCACACTTATTTCATGCATTGTCCTCAATGCATCATAATATATGTATGCATGAAATAGGTAGAGGTAAGAAACTTTTATTTACAAAAAAAAATGCAAAAAATTATTTACAAAGAGTATATACAAGTGTAACCATTACCTAGGCTTTTGGTCGTTTTCCTCTGGCCCGTTTCCCATCATTCCAGTGCGTCTGCTTTCGTGAGCTCAGTTGGAAAACGGTTTGAATTATTGTAGCCCCAGGTATTTCCAGATTCAATTTATTATTATCATTCACCCTCATTCCACCACATTGTTCACTAAAAAATCCTTATCACCACTCTCACTCTGAATCTCATCACTTCCAATGTTAAGGAATTTCAGCTCCTCTCCATACAATTCTTCAAAACTAAGTCAACATCCGGAAGTGTACAATCAGTTAGCTGACCCCGATTGACTCATCTAGACACATGATCTCATCAGCAAACAGGTCATCAAAGGATATATCAATCGGAGGTTCGAATACAGTCAGAGTTGGCTCATTGAAAGTGAAAATATCTAAATCAACTTTCCCCTTTTGAAAGGGTACTCGGATAAGAGAATCACAAGATTGTGACTCATCTTTTGGATCTTCACTTCTTCCTCACAATTGTTACTAATGAAACTAACCTCAAATGTTTGATCTTTTGTTTTACGAGGTTGTGTGTGGAAGACATTGTGTTCATGAGTCATGTTACCAAAGGTTAACCTCATTGATCCATTCCGGCAATTAATGATGGCATTTGCAGTAGCCAGGAATGGTCGTCCCAAAATGACGGAGTTTGAGCCCTTTGATTGGAATTTGACACAGGTTTTGTTTCAAGGACTACAAAGTCAACAGGATAAATGAATTCCCCAACTTTGACAAGGACATCTTGAATTTCCCCCTTGGGTCTAGTGACAGAGCGATCAGCCAATTGGATAGTCATTTGGGTAGGACGGAGATCACCTAACCTAATTGTTGGTACACAGAGAAAGGCAGGAGATTGATGCTGGCCCCCAAATCAAGAGTGCCCTATTAATGGTAGTCTGTCCTATGATGCATGAATGGTGGGGCTCTCTGGGTCTGTATTTAACAGGAGTTGGACCAGTGAGCAACTCGCTAATGGTTGATGCTAGGAAGACTTTCTTAGGGACTTGTGTTTTCCTCTTCTTGGTGCACATTTCCTTTAAGAATTTAGCATATGATGGCACTTGTTGTATGGTATCAAGAAGAGGGACATTGATTTGGACCTTATTGAACATTTCTTTTATCTTCTCCATGTGAGCATTTGTCTTGGGATTCTTAAGCCTATTTGAAAATGTACACTAGGCTTATAAGGTTGCTCATCTACCTTTTCTTTCTCCTTGGAAGTGGATGACTCTGAACTAGAGGATGGTTTGTCAGAAGTTGGTTGCATTGGGATTTGAGGTGTTGGCTTTGGTACTGGATGAGATGGTGGACTAGAAACCTTATTATCGACTTGTTTTCCAGATCTCAGGGTATGAATAGCATGACATTGACTGGGTCCTGAATCTTCTACTTCATTCAAAGGAAGTGATGTTTGGGATTTGGCAATGGCTGGCTTGGGAACATTCCATTTTGTCTCTCAGCCATTGCCCAATTTGACCTTAACTTTATTCAACTCCTGCTGATGGTTCTTTGTAAAGGTTTCTAGCATTTTCTTCAACTCTGATATTTCTAAATTATTCTGGGGTGGATGTTGATAATATGGAGGCTGGAATTGTGATTGGTAGTATGGTGAGTTCTGATATGGTTGTGGTGGACTTTGAGATGGATGAACATACAGTGAATTATGATTGAAACTGGATGTGTGAGACTGAACATTATATGGATATGGAAGTGGTGGTCTATGATGCTCAGGACCAGACTGACTCCACGAAAAATTTGGATGGTTCTGCCATCCCGAATTGTAAGTGTTGGAGTATGGAGGTCTGGTAAATGCTGCATTCATGTTCTCCTGATATGATTGGGGCTGATACAAAGGACACTCCTCAAGAGATGGCTAAGGTCATGACAGTTGGTGCAACCCGGTTTAATTACAGGCAATGGGTTGACCTGATTGACAACAGAATTCCCTTTTGACTCAAGCAGTTCTATCCTCTTCATTAATTGTGTGATCTTGGCATCTGCAGCTAGAGAGGATTCTATGGAGTGCATACCAGTTCTGGAAGTGGTGGGAGTCGTTTATCAGGGCATGACTCCCACTGAATGGTTTTCTCAGCTAGAGTTTCAAAGAGATCCCACCCCTGATGTTCATCTTTCTTCAAAAATTCCCCTTGACACATGGATTCAAGGAGGGTTTTCGTTTGGTAATCTAGACCGTCATAGATAATTTGGCACAGACGCCATTTCTCTATGCCGTGATGAGGACACAGGGCTAGAAGGTCTTTGAAACGCTCAAGATACTTCCAGAAAGGTTCATTTGGTTCCTGCTTGAATTGCATGATATTCTTGCGCATGAGGGCGTTTTGTGGATAGGATAGAATTTCTTAAGAAAGACCTTTACAAAATCCTCCCACGAAGATATGAACTGACGGGAAGATTGTAAAGCCACTTCTTAGCTAAATCCTTAAGTGCAAACGGTATGAATCTTAACCTAACAGCATCCTCGGTTAACTGGGAAATTCTCATCATTTGACATACCTCTTCAAACTCACGAATAAAGAGGTACGCGTCCTCAGACTCTAGACCATGAAATCGGGGAAGTGTATTAATGAATTGCGGTTTCAGCTCGAAGTGATTTCCATTTGGCTCGGGGAGAAGAATGCATGAAGGAAGAGAGGTGCGAATCGGATAGAATCGATCCTGAAGTGAGACGTTGTTTTCCATAATGTCAAGTGGTTGTGTAAGTGCAAGTGTAGAAAGTCTAACAAGTCTTGCAGAATTAGAATCTCGGAACCACTCTCACATACAAAGTCACAAACAACGTGCACCGATCACACAAGCGAAACGAAAAAAATAAAAATAACAAACAATAAAAGAAAAATCAATCCAAGCTTATCTAGGGTTCCTGGACCTAGACGACTCCTAACAGATTCGACCGTCCACAGGAGGTTTAGTGTAGACTTTGACTATAAGCGAATCAGCCAGGGAAGGGCAAGGTTGGTGGGAGGTTTTCCGTCAGAGACGTTCCTTAATTAAGTAACCAGCAACCTTCGGGCTTTCGGCCCTCAATCCCTTTCCTAGACACTGATGTTATAAAAGTCAATTTCCAACACTTTTTCCCCCTTAGGATAATCTCCTAAGTGAGTCCGGATGTCCCTAGGGCCAGCGTCTAGCAGTTTTTATTTAGAAGCTTAGGATTGTGAGTGCTTGGGAAAATGATTTGTGGGCTAAGGAAAGGGTGATAAAATCCCCACCTTATCTTATTTATAGGTTATGCCCTTAAAATTGATTTGTGCAAGTGTACGATATAAACAAACAAGGTTCACTCAAAGCGTAATTAAATCAAACAAGAGTGAGTCCTAGTCAATATGCAATGCGCACGTACCTTGCCTCCAACACTCTTCAACAGTAAAAGTAAAGGAATTGAAAGACACGTGCCTAATGATGCAAATGTCTAAACAATTTTTAACGTTAACAACCATTTTTTACTGTTGATTATTAGCAGATATAGGTGAAGCAGACAGGAAATTAAGTATTGCAGAAGATGTATTTTGCAGAGAAGCAAGCCCTGCAGAAAACTGGTCAGAAGTCAACTCCTCCTTGCCGCAATTCTGTGGCAAAAACCCAGAATTTGCGGCAATTCAGAGGGATCCTGGTCTCTGCTTTCGAGAGCAGAGGCCCAGGTCCACTTATATGTTTCTGCAATGCAAATTTTCCTGTTTCTTCAACCTGTAACCTGCAACAGAGAAGAAGATTCGTTTAGTTCTTCACTTTAAACCAAAAACCATTGCTCTCCCCGGCAACGGCGCCAAAATTTGATTAGACGGGAAAGGTGTTGTATTGTGGAGTATAATTTGTACACAAAATATATTCAATAAGAAGAGATAAGGTTTAGAGTCAACCTCTAGTGCTTTGATCACTCCATAAATGTATTCGAAATGTAATCAATATACCCTTTCCTATCTCCGTTATAGCATGGGGCTATACCGAGTCGATTCTCAGGGAGAGCTTGCGATGGAAGCGTTACGGTTGGTAGTGAAGATATAAAACGAAGATTCTTCTTTGCTCAAAAGAATAAAGAATCGTTGGAAAAGAAATAAGAATCGGTGGATATGTTCATGATGAAAAAGGAAAAGAAATCATAAAGGAGATTTGGTATTAACACTAAAAGAAAAGAAAACTTTAGAAGACTTTGAAGGTGAGAAAACCATGACTAGCTAACCTTACTACCTTGCTAAAGACTTACTAAACTCCGTGATGGTGATGCGTGCCTCATGTTGATTCATCGGCATAGATTTGTCTTGCGTGTTGGTCTAATTACTTTCCCACTTGGATGACGGGGGATCATTCTTGGACTTGTCTCGTAGCCTCATAGATGTCATTGGCCTACAAGTTAGACTTTCAATAATGGAATCAAAAGAGTGACACACAAGGATGCTAAGGAAGAAGATACAACATTCAATAATGGAAGTAATGAAGTTGTACAACAAATAGCATATGTTTGGTGATCCATCTCCATGTTCCATCAAGGCACTTGTTCAAAGACAAGGCTCTAAATGAGGCACACATGAATCATATGGAAAATTACAACAAGAACTTGCCAAGAAATGAAAATAACCCATCGGAGAAGAGAAAACCATACAACTTGCAAGATTAAAGATAGCAATCACCCATGAGTTAGTAGTTAGCAAGGTAAGTTGTTAGCTAGTTCATGGTAGAAAAATTAGCTACTAGCCATTACAAAAGAAAAGCAAAGCATGAATTAAAAAGCAAGTAAAGTAAAGCTAGAATTAAAGAAAGCAAGAATTACTAGAAAATGCTCAAGTAGAGAAGAAGAGAATGGATCAATCCTTGCTTCACAAGTTGTCACTCCTTGGTGTACACAAGCTCTCTCTCTCTTACAACTCTCTTTTGCAGAATTTCTAGGGAGGAAGAAGCAGATCTAAAGAACTAAAAACCTAGAGAAAAATCCTACAAAAAATTACAAGCATCTACTCTCTAATCTCTCCTCTTCACGTTCAGTCCTTTCTCGCAGGTCCTGGTGCAGTATTTATAGGCCTCAGAGAGAAGGATCTAGAGCCAGGTTGTTGGCGCAAAATCTGGGACTCAACGGCCCAGATCTGGCCGCAAATTGGCGACAAACTTGCGGCAATGATGAGGCCGTTGGCTAACAACTTTCTGGTACGAATTTGTTACGAGGTTGTTATCCATGTGGCCTTCTAGAATCGTGAGCTGGCGCGTAGAATTCTCTGGATCCTGGGCTCAATCTTGGGCTCTATTTTGGGCTTTGAATTAATCTCTTTTAATTATTGCTAATTAAGAGATTTTGGGCCTTTTCTCCATTTGAGTGTGGACCTGCAAAAATATAGAGAAGATGAGTAAAAATCATATTTTTATTTGCAAAAATGCATGGGAATGATATGGTAAAATATGCAAAATTGGATAACAATCATGTACCTCAAGGGAGTCATTCCTTGGACCATGAAGCAACGTTGGTCAGATTCTTCTCCACTAGATTCCTTCTCCTCTTAGATTGGCAATTGAAGCTTTGGAGAGGTCAAAATATTTCACACTTCAAAGGCGGAATCACAATGAGAAACCATATTTAAATATTCTTTACTAAGAGATACTCTAAGTGCCTTTAGGGCTTGTGCATTGGCCTCTATATGAAAATCACCTAGAGGGGGGGTGAATAGGTGATGTGCTAATCTATGAAACTAAATGCGCTAAATGCGGAAGCTAATGCAATTTTTGCAACACACTTAATACAATCAACAAGTGTAGCCGAATTCCCCGTGAAGGGCTCTGGACTAACTCCTCTTGATTCCCCTTGAATGGGTTGAGGTGCTATGTGAAGCTCTTGTTGATTAGGTACAGTGAGGCACACACAAACAACCAAGCATATACAAGATATAGCAATATGAATTATGCAAGGCACAATACAAGCAATATATGATATGATATGAATGAAAGATGCTTTGCACAATGTAAATGAGAGAGAGGGTTAGAGAGACAAGTGGAGCAAACGCAAACAACAAGATTTGTTTCGAGGTTCGAGCACCCAGCTCTACATCCCCGCCTACACCACCGTGTAGGATTTTCAATCCACTATCTCCCACCGAGGGAACCTCCACCGAGGAGGATTTGTTACAACCCGGAGTACCGAACTCCTCTCTCAATCCACACCTCCAATGAGGCAATACAACCACAATCCAACACTTCTACCGAAGAGGCTTACAACCAAACTCAATCACCTCTACCTAAGAGGGATCCAAACCAACAACCCAATACAACAATCTCCACCTCTACCAAAGAGGGAGCAACTCAAGAAATCAAGGGTTTACAACAAGTGGTATATCTCAACCACAAACCTCTTTCCTTTTTCTTTTTCCACAAAAACAAGATCCTAATAGGTTAGGATAGATGATATAGCTCAAGTGTGAAAATCAAGGTGTATTTGGAAATCAAAACACAAAGAAAAACTACTTGGGAAATCTCTTGTAGATGATAGAAATGACAAACCAAAACAATATCCCAAAAACCTAGTTTTCTTTGATTTTTCAAAACCCTTGAAAAACAAATAAATGAAACTTTTTGATCTTTAACTCTTTTAAAAACTTGTTTAAAACACTTTTGAAACCAGAAATTTTTGCTCTTGAAAATCTTGTACAAAAACTATGAAGAGATGGGGTATATATAGCCCCAATACAAAACTAGCCGTTAGGCTGATGTGGCAGCCTGTCAGGCTGGCGGTCGACCGGCCCGGTCGACCGCCAACGGTCAGAAATATGACCGTTGGGCAACCCCGGTCGACCGCCCGGTCGACCCAAACAAACAGAGAGCAGACTTCTCTGCTCCGGTCGACCGGCCCGGTCGACCCAAACAACCAGAGATCAGACTTCTCTGCTCCGGTCGACCGGCCCGGTCGACCGCCCACTGTGCCAGCAACGTGCACAATTCTGTGAACATCGGTCGACCCGACCCGGTCGACCGACCTCAGCCCTAGTCGACTAATCAGGGACCTAGTCGACTTGGTTGAAGCCTGGAACAGAAATCTGGGTAAAAACATATTTTTGAAAATATTTTTATCTTTTCTAAAACTTCCATAAAAACTTGTTTTATCATTTTATTTTGAAACACAAAACTAGTGATAAAAATTTCAAGACATACATCAATCATATCAATTCATTTTTGTGTGTCTTGCCAATTTTATCAAAAACCAACACTTGTATTTTTATCAAACTTGATTTTTCCAAACATGAATAGGGATATCAAAATAAGTTTGTTTAGCAAGTTAAATACATGTATGTATAGATAGAAAACATCTACTATACATAAAAACAATGTAAACTTATTTTGATCAAACTATTCATGAAAACCAAATCCAAAACATGAAACTTGTGTGTTGTGTGCACTTGAGCATATCAACTATACTAAGCTTTACAAATGGATCTAAACACATACTATCTAAACACTATGATACCTAAGTCTTCTTGACGATCTTCATCTTCAAGGCGACTTGGTCCAAACTCCGTGATCCGCCAAGTGCAAATGAATGATCCTTAAGCTTTGGCACCGGAATCATCATGAAAAGCTTCTAAACTCCTTGTTGAAGCTAATCACCAACTAATATCTTGCTAATAGATCTGAAACTTAGAATCATAAGAATATTAGTAAACATAACTACATGAGTTAATCATCATCAAAACTAGAGTGGAAGGCCTCTGGGCCAACACTATATGCATGCTATTACTAAGTAGGATTCCTTGGTAATGGCAAGGTAAACTTTATAACCTATGGCTTATAAATGCCAACTCATCCTAACCTTCCATAGATCAAGTTTAGAGATATCAAACATGGTGGGAGGCTATCGATGAGTGCAAACTATATGTGTGCAAATGCAAGTCTAGATTAGCAAACAAGATCACACTCCTAGGTGGTTAAACCTAATATCAGGAGCGTAGGCTCTAATACCAATTGAAAGTACACCTAGAGAGGGTGAATAGGTATATGGCTAATTTATGACAAATAATGCAGAATGTAAAAAACTAAATGCAAACACTTAGTGTAACCAAAGAGTGTAGCCGAATTTCTGGTGAAGGGCTCTGAACTAACTCCTCTTGATTCCTCTGAATAAGAGTTGAGGTGCTATATGAAGCTCTCTTTGGTTAAACACAAGTGAGGCACATAAACAAACACAACCAAGCATATAAGTATGAATGAGCAATATGAATGATGCAAGGCACAATATAAAAGAGAGAGAGTTAGAGAAAGTGGATTAAACACAAACACCGAGATATGTTTCGAGATTCGAGCACACAGCTCTACGTCCCTGCCTTCACACAGAAGGATTTCCACTAACTCGTCCACACAGGACTTCCCACACAGGGAACCTCCACTGAGGATTTTGGGCAATTACAATTTGGGAGCACACAACTCCCCTCTCCAACAATACAACCTCTGCACTTAGAGGCAAGGCACAAACTAATACAAAATCAACCTCACAAATGAGGGATAGGCACTGTTTGGACACATATATTGCATAAATATTATAACATTCCTACATATATTCTGTAATGAATATTACAAATAACTTGTCTTAATGTCTTAATTCATGCAGGGTATGATAGGGAGAAGATAATCATGAAATTTATTCAATTAAATTCAAAAGTTCAAAAGAAAAGGGATCGATTCAAATCAAAGATTATAGAAGCTATCTTATCTGAAAACTGAATATATCAGATAAGATAATATCATCTCATTTCAAATAAAAAATGGATTATTTGAAGACCCTATTTGTTTCGCTGAAGATAAATGAATATCTTATCAATTCTAGAAGACAAATTGAAAATCCAAGAGGATAAATGAATTGAGAAAAAAATCAACGGATGAGATGAAGCAATCTAGATTCGGATTAAGTCTAGATACTGTTTAGTATTTTAATCATAACTTTCACTACTGAAGGTCAAATCTGATGATTCAAAATGCTACAGAAAGAAGACTTAAAGGGCTACAACTCTTCTGTTGATCACTGGTTCAAATTCTATCAGTTGATAAGTGATATTCAGCAATCAACACGCCAACAGCCTGCAGATCAGAATTGAATTTCTGGATAAATCAAATAAAGTTTGGAGATAAGGGAAGAATTCAAATTCAAAAATATCCAACTCTTACGCGTTCTATCCCTCTGGTTTTCTCCTATAAATACCCTCATACCTCGAAGGCAGAAAACAACACCATCTCAGAGAGAGCTTTAGTTTAGGTTTTTCTTTTCTTCTTCAATGGAATTTTTATTTTTTTTATTTTATTTTTAGGCTAGAGAGAGTTACACGATCAAAAGAGAGGAAGAGTTATTGTAAAGTGATATTATTGTAATCTTTTCTTCAAGAAGCTTATATTGAAGGTGACAATCAATGGAGGTTTCCCATTTTTCTTCGTTGTGCTCAATCTCACTGAAGCCTTTCTTTCCTTTATTCTTTTCTACTACTTTGCTTTACTCGATGCTAAGGTAAATTTCATTTATGGTTCAACAGTAGAGGTAATATTCTTCTTTTTTTCTTTTTATTTCTAATCTTTACATCACACTTTTCTTTATCTCTTTTTGGTTCCTTTTCTTTTATAGATAAAACAACAACGATACCATCAACTCTTCATCTACCATCTTCTTCTTAACTTAACTTAACATTTTTATTTTTCTAAACTGAGAAGATAAGTATTAACTAATTTTGTTAAATTAAAAGAAGAAACTTACATAACGCTTCCATCGCTGTCCCTCCCTGTGGATCACCACCCGTTAGCCCTAGGCTGCACGGTAGAATTGAGGACCTAGCACTGTTCTAAATTTCTGTATTTTTTTGTGCAGGTTTAACTCGATCATAATTTTGGCGTCGTTGCTGGGAGGGACAGTAAGTTTTCTTTCTTCTTAATTTACTTTAACAGTTTTACTCTTTTTCTTCTCTGTTTTGATGTACAGAGGCTAATTACAGAAAACTAGGAGCTGTAGTTGACATATTGCTATTCTGTACCTCTGCCTAAGAAGGCAGAGCATCAGAGCCCACAACTGTGGTAAACTACTAACTGTAGTCTCTTGCAGGTTGCTTTACATAGATTAGCTCTTTGTAGTTATTAGTTTATCTGTTTAACTCACTCTGTACATATTTCTAATCAACAGTAACTTGTTGCTTTGTAAATGCTAAAAAACGTTTAGA
The DNA here is from genome assembly GCA_038442645.1 of Agave tequilana. Lineage (NCBI taxonomy): Eukaryota > Viridiplantae > Streptophyta > Magnoliopsida > Asparagales > Asparagaceae > Agave > Agave tequilana. The sequence goes on along the minus strand of JAVJIF010008184.1, from coordinate 145,651 downwards.
ATCTTGCATCTTAGGGCATTTATTTATTTTGTTTCTTTACATTACTGTTGAAGAGTGCTGGAGCAAAGGTATGTGTGCATTGCATATAGTTTAGAAAACATATTTTGAGTGATTCATATTGCTTAAATGTTACTTTTTACTTTATACTTGTACACTGCACTAAAAACGATCGAAGGGCATATCCTTAAACAAGATAAAGAGGGGAAGTCATTACCTTTCCTTAGCCCAAAAATCATCTCCTCACTCACTAACCCATCCTAACTTAAAATTAAGTAGACGTTGGCCCTAGGGACATCTCGGACTCAAATAGGGATTGACCTAAGGGGAAAGTTGTTAGAAGTTGACTCCTGCCAAATCGGTGTCTAAGGTTGGGGATTGAGGGGCGAAACCCCGAAGGCTAGTGGTTTGGCATAATTAGGCCCGTTGCTTAGGCACGGATACCTCCCACCAATCTTGCCCCTACCTGGCCGATTAACTTGTGGTCAGGTTCTGCAATATACCTCTTGTGGATAATCAACAGTTAGGAGTCGTCTAGGTCTAAACTCTACCCTAACATAGGCTAGATTTTTCTTTATTTTCTTGTTTGTTTATTTGTTTGTTTTTGTTGTTATTGTGAAAATGGATTATAATTATAATTATTCTGATTATAACTTAAATCCATATTTCAACCCAACCTCTTTCAATTCGGATATCACCAACCCGGTATTACATAACTCTAACCAACCAAGTATGCCAAATTGGTCTTATTCGAATCAATATATGCCCCAATCCCAGTACTATGAACAAGAATGGGACAATCATCACCACTCTTCACCGAGTCAGTGGGGATACAACTCCCCTGAGTCTTACTATCAACAACCTTACCAACAAACAGCTTCATATAATCCATATCAAGACCAACCTATAGAAGAGAAGTCTTCTTTAGAAAAGACATTTAAAAGCCTTCCTTGAGTCCACACGACAAGTACAAATGATAGCGGACTCAATTCTCCCAAATAATTCACAAATCCAAGATCCTTACTCTAATTTTTAAGTCCAACCACAACAAAAAGAACCTCTTGACTTAGAAAAGAATATGGAATTCATGATTCAGTCCCAAAATAATGTTTTTCAATCCCAAATGAATCGTCTCCAATCTATCAATAGGCTAAAAGTAAAAGTGAGTCATTTGGTCAAAATAATTAATGATAGGAATGAGGAAACTCTACCTAACACATTTTCGATCACTCCAGATTCTCCTAGTCATATTGACGAAGGATCATGGTATGTTGGAGATTTTAACCAAGATTCGATTTCACCACATAATTTTGAACTTGACCAATATCAACCCATTGACAAATTGACAAGTTTTCATTTCAATGAGATTGAACTTGAACATGAATGTGACACCGATTTTCAATGTTGTGATTCAATTTCACTTTTTGAATCTATGTTGACTCCGGTATCCTTACCCGATTCGGACCTAATTCCGAAGCCAACACTGATTCCTATCCCTATAGAGCTTGAACATGAATCACTTATTTTGGATAATCACATTCCATTATTGGAAAATGAATGTGAACTTCAATTCTATGATTTAGACCATACTCATGAACCAACTCCTACTCTCGAATCAAAACTTGATTTGAGTTTTATTCCTGAGTCAGTATCGGTTCCCATTCCCTTCATTGTTAAGCTCAAATCATCCATTTCGCAAAATCGCATTCCATTATTGGACCAAGGTTTAAATCAATATGACTCTGTGATGATATCCCAAGACTGGTCATATAACCGGGAAAATTTCATGTTAGGATCTTTCATGATCCTATTCATATTGGGGATTATAAAAATATTAATAAGAAAGAGGTGATGAAAGGTGGGTTTCATGAAAATTCACAATATCTAGATTGGGCAGAAACGCTTGGCCCAATGAGACCACCATCGGAACCACCACCTTGAGGTGACAATTTTCATTCCCTTTTTCCTTTTTCATATATTATTGCATTTCATTCATACATTGAGGACAATGCATGAGTTAGGTGTGGGGGAGGGTTTACTAACATCTAACTTTACTAATTTTTAAAAAAATTTAAAACTTTTTGAAAAGAAAATAATACTTTGATTTATTTTTGTAAAAAATCAAGTTAATTTTAAGGAATAAGAGGGTCATAATTAGGATTTCTTATACTTGGTCAAAATAAAATTATTTGTTGATTTTGAGGCTAGAAAGAAAAATTAGAAAAGTAATTTAATCTTAATTTTTACCTTGATGAAATATGCATACTTTATACACTTACATACTTAGGGTTCAAGAACAAAGATTCTTATGCCTTGTAAAAATAAAAAAAAGAGAAAAAAAGGAAGAAATATAATATATATTATATATAATAAGATCCTCTGATTAAGCTGGATTTTTGTGGCCACATAAAGTATGATTATTCACGTCTAAAAGTGGTTCATATCACCAAATAAATCCTTAGTTTTGTGGCCTTATTTGCTCGAGTCCTAAGTTCCTTGGGGTGTTTTCTTACCCGGTACCCTAAAATTGTCTAGTTTGGGAGTCACCGACTAAGGCTCGTTACATGGGCGAATTAGAAAGTCTAATAGAGCTAAGGAATATTACCGCCATAAATGTAAAAAAATAATAAATAGATATATATAATAATAAGGCATAAGAGTTAGAGTGATGAATTCTGAGCCAAATTTCACGGTCACAAAAATGCATATGACTTAGGGTAAAATAATAGACTAGATGAAAATACAATTTTAATCCTTATCTTGATTGAAAACAAGTTTTTGAATAAAGACTAAGTTTAGGAATGACTAAGTTTTGATAATCCTATGACTTATAGATTACTTGAGATTTTACATTAATACTTCAAATATTGTTTTCCTTTCAAAAATGTGTTTTTTATAAAAAATACTAACAATTCATTTCTTTTTCTTCATGAATTTTGTGGGTGTAATCCACTGAAAACCCTCACGAGACAAAACTCGTCCTCTAGGGTAACCTAGAGGTTTAACGGCTTGTTGCACGTGCTAAGTGCAATCGTGATTTCTACGAAAGTGAGTTAGTTTAATTTTCTTCTCTCTCTGTTTTGCTCGAGGACGAGCAAAGATAAATGTGGGGGTGTGTTTGGACACATATATTGCATAAATATTATAATATTCCTACATATATTCTGTAATGAATATTACAAATAACTTGTCTTAATGTCTTAATTCATGCAGGGTATGATAGGGGAGCAGATAATCATGAAATGTATCCAATTAAATTCAAAAGTTCAAAAGAAAAGGGATCGATTCAAATCTAATGATTATAGAAGCTATCTTATCTGAAAACTGAATATATCAGATAAGATAATATCATCTCATTTCAAAGAAAAATGGATTATTTGAAGACTCTATCTGTTTCGCTGAAGATAAATGAATATCTTATCAATTCTAGAAGACAAATTGAAAATCCAAGAGGATAAATGGATTGAGAGAAGATCAACGGATGAGATGAAGCAATCTAGATTCAGATTCAGACTAGATATTTTTTATTATTTTAATCATAACTTTCACTATTGAAGGTCAAATCTGATGATTCAAGATGCTACAGAAAGAAAACTTAAAGGGCTACAATTCTTCTGTCGATCACTGGTTCAAATTCTATCAGTTGATAAGTGATATTCAGTAATCAACACGCCAACAGCCTGCAGATCAGAATTGAATTTCTGGAAATCAAGTTTGGAGATAAGGAAAGAATTCAAATTCAAAAATATCCAACTCTTCCTATCTTCATACGCGTTCTATTCCTCTAGTTTTCTCCTATAAATAACCTCATACCTCGAAGGCAGAAAAAAACACCATCTCAGAGAGAGCTTTAGTTTAGGTTTTTCTTTTCTTCTTCAATGTAATTTTTATTTTTTTATTTTATTTTTAGGCTAGAGAGAGTTACATGATCAAAAGAGAGAAGTTATTGTAGAGTGACACTATTGTAATTTTTCTTCAAGAAGCTTATATTGAAGGTGACAATCAATGGAGGTTTCCTACTTTTTTTCGTTGTGCTCAATCTCGCCGAAGCCTTTCTTTCCTTTATTCTTTTCTACTACTTTGCTTTACTCGATGCTAGGGTAAATTCATTTATGGTTCAACAGTAGAGGTAAATATTCTTCTTTTATTTCTTTTTATTTCTAATCTTTGCATCACACTTTCTTTATCTCTTTTTGGTTCCTTTTCTTTTATAGATAAAACAACAACGATACCATCATCTCTTCATCTACCATCTTCTTCTTAACTTAACTTAACATTTTTATTTTCTAAACTGAGAAGATAAGTATTAACTAATTTTGGTAAATTAAACGAAGAAACTTACATAACGCTTCCATCGTTGTCCCTCCCTGTGGATCATCACCCGTTAGCCCTAGGCTACACAGTAGAATTAAGGACCTAGCACTGTTCTAAATTTCTGTATTTTTTTGTGCAGGTTGGCTTGATCAGGCACTTAGCCACAAAACTAACAATCACCTCACACTTGAGGGATTTCAACACAAAGCCACCACTCCAATAATCACCTCTTCACTAAGAGGGATATCAACACAATCACCTCTCACTAGAGAGATATCACAAATAAAGGAGGGTTTACAACTTGGTGGTCTCTTTCAACAAACAAACCAAATCCTTTTCTCACAAAACAATGATCCTATAGATAGGATAGAAATGAAAAGCTCAAGTGTGAGAAATCAAGGTGTTGGAAATTAAATCACAAAGAAAATACTTGGGAAAATAACTTAGAGTTTGATAGAAATGAAGAATAAAACAAATATCCAAATCTCTCTTTTTCGTTGATTTTTTCAACCCTTGAAAACAAAATAAAGAATGATCTTTTAAAGCCAAAAACTCTTTGAAAACTTGTATTAAAACACTTAAGAAGATCAGAATTTTTGCTCTCTAAAAACTTGTTAAAATCAGCAAAGGAAATGGCCATTTATAGTCCCTATTCAAATCTGCCCGTTGGCAGCTGGAAAGGGTAGAAATGTCGTTCCGGTCGACCGGCCAATGATCATATTTTTGACCGTTGAGCCCCCGGTCGACCGACCCGGTCGATCGAGTCTGGTTACAGCAAGCAGAGCTCTCTGTCGGTCGACCGACATAGTCGACCGGGGCCATTTCCAGAGAGCTGAGCTCTCTGGACGGTCGACCGACCCGGTCGACCGGCCTACCAGCTCAAAGCTGGGTGCACGCTTGTACACATTGGTCGACCGGCCCGGTCGACCGACCACTGCTACGGTCGACCGGTCCGATTGACCGGCAGGCAACCAATACAGATTTATAGGACTTAAAAACTTATGTTTTTATCTTTAATTAAATCCCATAAAAACACATAAATTCCACAAAAATCAGTTCTTGTATTATCTTTGAAATACAAACATGTGTGATAAAAATTCAACACATATTTCAATCTATTTGAACCATTTTTGTGTTGTTGAAAATTTGCTTTAAACCAAAAACTGTATTTTCTAAAACTTAGATTTTTGAAATGGAAATCCGATTTTTCCAAAACACATGTAAATACAAAAACAAATGGCTTAATGTTGTTGTTGTTGTTGTGTTTGAGCAGGATCCTTCGGGACGGTGTCCTTACATTGGACGGGAAATGGTTGGAATGTTAAAGTGTTGTTGCCTTATCAGGATGCTACTTTTTGGCACTTGGAGGAGATGATCGGACTACTTCTAGCCCTTCAAACAGAACTAGTGAGGGGAGAGATTGTCCTTGGTGAGAGTGGGATGCAAAGCATATCTTCTCAGTCTGCAATGCTTAAAGGAGACGAAACGACGGTGGTATGAGATGCCTTTTTGCTAATATACTATGGAAGATTAAGGCACCTCGGAAGGTTAGGGGTTTTCTTTGGTTAGTGATTAATAATGCTATCCTAATTTGGGATAGTTTGAGGAAAAGGAACTGGCAAGGGCCCAGCGAGTGCTACCTTTGTCTGGCAGATGATGTATCTATTGACAACTTTTCCTGGGGTGCTCTTATAGTGAGAACGTCTGAGAGCAATTGACGCAGGTGAGTCAATTTGTGTATTTCACAGCCGCCCCTTCTCTCGAAGGATCTTTGGTCTGCTTGGAGAGTTAAAGCCTTTATTAAGATCGAAAGGGTGATCTGGGATTTAGTGGCAACTGTCGGGGGTTTGGTGGGAAAAATAATAGAATATTTAAAAACTTGACCAAACCATTTGTCTATACTTTTCAAGCTTGTTCTACTATCATTAATGATTAGATCCATCTACTTTCAGGCAGGGCCAAAGAGTTCACGCTTCAAGCCACGAGACAGATCCAAATTGACGGCTCCTTCATCAGTTAGTCGGAAGACCCTGGGGAAGGGGGAGAAGAGATAGACTATGACAGCATGTGAGACTTGATTTCCTGGTGCCTTGCATTTTGCCTTACGAGTTGAAGTTAAAATAGCCATTGGTTTTACAGCCAACCAAAATTTTGTTATGCCAGGGTAGCCTATCAGGCTTCGGTGGTATTCTTCATGTTTTATTATTTTGTTATGCCAGTTTAGATTAGGAAGATATAGAGAGAATAAAGGAAGAGCAAGATAAGAGAGACAGGGGGTCTCCCTTTTAAAGCAAAAATGTCTCATGATAACTTTTCTATCAAGACCACCTCAAAATCAAGTGGTTTTCTTCAAAAGGCCTTATTTTAATGTGCCCTAATCTCAAAGCATATCAATGGTTAGAAAGTGTTAACTATTCTACAAAAAACTTAATAGAAAGTTTGTAGTACAACTCTCTCTGTATGTATGTGTATGTGTGTGAGAAAACGAGAAATCATTTGACATAGGGAGAGACTCCCTCCCATGTCACTAACGTGGTCAAATCTCAACCCTAATTCTAATCATAAGTGAGTGGATGTTAATTTTGCAAGAAACATCCTCACTTTGGAAAAGGGACTGCTGAATTAACTCCTCATCTGCCCTAATCTCTCCCCTCTCTCTTCTTTTTCTCTTTGTTGTAATTTGTGTCCTTCATTCTTTTCTATTTTTTTATTTTTGTTGTAATTTATTGCCTTGAGTTTCAATAGAACAATTACTAGAAGTTTTACTAATTCCAATTTCAGTTCCCCCAAAGAATGACCTCAAACCAAGTCTCAGTTTTTCTTTTCTTCTCTTTCTCTTTCTCTCTCTAAAGACCAAGCTTTATAGAATAATGAAAGTTTTTGTTTTTGTGGTATTTTGTAAAATTTTGTGCACTCATGGTTTAAGGGAAGATGTTTGAAACCTCCTTGTTGGATTAGACTCTTCCCTATTTTGTAAAAATCTGAACTAGAATTCTTTCATTGTGGAGAAACCATAGAGAAATCTCATTGGTGGTAACAGAGATAGGAACTAAGAGGATGAATGAAGAGATGGAGGGGGGAAATTTTTGTTAAAACTAGCTTGGTCATCAGCCACGACGTTCCCACTTTAGCTTCCGGACGAGATGAAGTCGTCATGAGTCTTTGATTTAGGAGTAGGTACGGTGGGTAGAGAGACACAGAGAAGGGTGTGTGGGTAGTAGTGATCCGATGAGAAAAATAGCTTATGTAAAAAGATGAGAAAAAGAGCACATGAGCCATCAAATTAAGGTGGACGGCTGAGACATGAGCCGTCGAACTAAGGTAGATGACTCAGATTAACCCTAACCCTAGCCTCATCTCCCTCTACAAGGTCGTTCGTGCCACGAGGTCTCCGCGATTGTCTCTACCGACCACGATGTCGTCACTTCAAGGTTGCTGCCGCAATGAGGTTGCCACTGCCGTCGTCTCTCTCTATACACACACACACTCTCCGACTAGTTACTAGACTTGACACAGCCGCCCTGGTTAATCGCACCATCAGGACCTGCCTTAGCTTCGGCAGTAGAGATAGCGACAACCTCGTGGCGGCGACGACCTCATGGAGGGAAATGAGGACTAGGGTTACGGTTAGGTTAGGGTAGGGTTAGGTTTAATCTCAGTCATCCACCTTAATCTGACGACTCATGTGCTCCCTTCTCAACTTCTCACATAAGCTAGCTTTCTAACCGGATCACTACTATATATGTATATATATGTACATATGTATATATGTACATATGTATATATATATATATATGTATATATGTATGTATGTATATATTTATGTGTGTGTGTGTGTGTGTATATATATATATGTATGCATGCATGCATGTATGTATGTATGTATGTGTGTGTGTGTGTCCATATATATATATATATATATGTATATATATATGTATGTATGTATGTATGTATATGTATGTATATTGGAAGGTAAATTTCGTGGTATCCTAGAGGCGGCTAACTCTATTCAGATAAATCTGTGCAATGAAAAATAATCCCTCCAGATTAATCCCCAATATGCGCACACGCACGCGTGTGTGTATGTGTACACACATACATGTATATACACACACACACACACGTGTGTGTATGTATAAATTTGTTAAAAAACTTATAAACCAACAACTCTCATTTTCTTTATGTGTTTGCTAAAGTTTGAGAGTAATAAGATAATAATAGATGATTTTATGACTATACTGACATGTGAATAGTGGTTTTATTTATCCATTTTGAGCATTCCTTATGGTGTTAATGGGCACATAAGATTGGCCCCAAAATTGGGCCTTTAAGAATTGGACTGAAAATTTCTTTTGGGAAGAAAAATACTTCTAACAAGTTGACTTGTGAATAAATAGGTCGAGTATGGGTCAAAGTATGCAGGTCAGCATAAATATGACCTGATCCATTTGCCTCCCCTGCTTTCTTGTACATAGAATTTGTTGGCCCAGAGGCCTTCCACTCTAGTTTTGATGATGAATAACTCATGTAGTTATAGTTTACTAATAATCTTGTGATGTTTAGTTTCAGATTCTTTACCAAGATATTAGTAGGTGACAGCTTCAACAAAGGTGTTTTCGGAGCTTTCACATAGTGATTCAAGAGCCCGAGCATCAAAGTTTATATCTAGCACTGTTGGAGTCAAGCTCGGTGGATCACATTTGGATCGAGTCGGCTTGAAGACGGAGTTCGTCAAGAAGGCTTCCGTTTGTTTTAGAATAGTAATTTAGATCCATTTGTTAAAGATTAGATAGTGTGATATGCTCAAGTTCACAACACACACACTTGTTTTAACTTTCATGTTTATTGGTTTTCGGTTTTTGGTTTAACCGATCTTGGTTTCATGAATAAATATTATATTAAAACAAGTTTACATGATTTTATGTATATTAGATTTGTTCTATATACATGTATGCTTCATATCTTAGACAAACTTAGTTTGATATGCCTATTCATGTATTTGGAGTTTTATGTTTTAACAAAACGCATGTTTGGATTTAAAGTCAAAAACATTGATATATATCTTTATATGTATATTGGATTATATCCATATACTATATGCATTAAAAGTTGTTTCAATATTATGTTTTGTATTTTGTTGAGTTTTGGACAAAACGATTTTCCATTTGAAAAATCAAAGTTTTAGAAAATACAGGTTTTGATTTTTGGCAAAATTTCTATAACACAAAAATGGTTCAAATTATTTGAAATATGTGTTGAAATTTTTCACACATGTTTGTATATCAAATATAATGTTAGAACTTATCTTTGTGGAATTTTAGAAGTTTTATGGGATTTTATTTTAAAATTAAAACCCTAGTTTCAAGTCCTGATAAACTGCCTGCCAGGCTCTGGCGGTTGACCGGACCGGTCGACCGGACCCAGAGTCAGTCGACCGGACCGGTCGACCGACGTGCACAAAACGTATACGCTGGCCAGCCACTTGGGCCGGTCGACCGACTGCAAGTACCCCACTCTCTGGTGGGGGTGGTCGACCGGACGGTCAACCGTAAGGCTTGGACGGTCGACCGAGCGGTCGACCGGCCAGAGAGCAATTGCTCTCTGGATTGGCACGGTCGACCGGGCGGTCGACCGAAAGGCTCCAACGATCAAAAATAACGATAAAAAATTTGACCGTTGGCGGTCGACTGGCCGGTCGACCGTCAGCCGCCAGGGCTGAAAAACAGCCCCAACGGCTAGTTTTTCATAGGGCTTATAAATACCCCATTTGTAGGGGGTTTGGTTAAGATTTTTAAGAAGAAAATTTTCCTACTTCTCTAGTGTTTATACACAATTTTCAAAAGAGTTTTTGTGTTCAAAAGATCATTCTTTATTTGTTTTCAAGAGTTGGAAAAATCAAGAAAAATTTAGATTTGGGATATTTGCTTTGTTCTTCATTTCTATCAAATACAAGTTATTTTCCCAAGTATTTTTCTTTGTGTTTTTGTTTCCAAACTCTTTGTTTTCCACATTTGAGCCATATCTTACTATCCTATCTATAGGATCTTTATTTTGTGGAAAAAGGTGTTTGTGGTTGAAATATACCACCTTGTTGTAACCCTCCTTCTTTGTTGATATCCCTCTTGTGTAGAGGTTGATTTGAAAGTAGTAGTTAGCTCCTTCTAGTGAGCGGTTGAGATTGTGGTTTGCTCCCTCTAGTGAGAGGTGGAGTTGTGTGTTGGATTGGTATCTGTTGGCCCAAAAGGTTACACTCTCCATTTGTTTAGAGTTTTGATGATAACAAAACAAATAAGAGCTATTTGGTACTAATGAGTTTGTTTAAGTAAGTTTCAGGTTAGTACCATATTGGAGGCCATTGCTTAGCTATTACAAAAATTCTAGGTTCTTATAGCAAAGAAGGCATTTTGCACATCAAGGAAGGAACATAGAAGAGAAGGCTCTAGCAAGGCATTGCATGGCTCAAGACTTCAAGATTGCTCAAGATATTTCTGTAGTTTTGTTTCTAGTTTTATAGTTTTGTTAAAGAATAGTGAATAGGTTTGAAGCCTTATCACACACATTTTTGTGCACATCTCATTTCCAAATATATTTTCTATAATATGTACAAAAATATTTTGGATACAATCTTCTGCCTACAAACTCTGTTTATCCATTACATATATATATCTAAGTCAAAACTATTTTGATAAAAATAAAATTCTCCTCAAAATTCTGTTTTATTTTTGGCTTTTGACCTGAGCCGGTCGACCGACTGGGTCGACCGACCCTATGACAGGTCTAGCCGGTCGACCGACCCAGTCGACCGGAGTTCTGGCAGGTGCACGTATCCATGTGCACGTTTCACGGTCGACCGGGACGGTCGACCGCAAGATGCCTGCCTGACATGCTTTGCTCTCTGGTTTTTGGGGTCGACCGTGGCGGTCGACCGGTAGCCTGTAACGGCTATTTTTTTGAAGAACGGTCGACCGGCCCGGTCGACCGGACTAGCCGTTTGAATAGTAACGGGCATTTTTCTGAGCTGTTTTATTTTTGTCCTCTTGTGTTTAAAATTGGTTTAAGTGATATATTTTGAACTTAATACAACCTGATTAGCCTTAAGTGAGTTTTATCTTTAATCCCTAGCCCTCTCCTATAAATAGGGGTGTTTGGGGAGAGGTTCATTACTAGAAAAATTTGCAAAAATTTCAAAAGTTTAAGGCATTCAAAAGAGCTTGCTTTCTTGGTTTTTGAGCTGAAATTCTCTCTCATTTTCTGAAGTGTTTTCAAGAATTCTCTGATTTCATTTTTTTTCTCCTTGCACACAAGAGCTTCATTCCTACTCATTGTTCTCTAAGGACCTTTGTAAGGGAAGAGAATTTTGCAAGAGAGAGTTTGTGATCTTTTGACTGCTAAGAGATATCTTGTACTTGAGATTGTGGAGTTGGGTACTCTGGTGGATTTGTAACATCTTTGTGATAGTGGAAGTGGTTGGAATCCTTCTGGGGAAGGCGGGGAAGTAGAGCTGGGTGCTCGAACCTCGATAACAAATCTCGGTGTTTGCGTTTGGTTTACTTGCTCTTAATTCTTGCTTTACTTTCATTGCTCCTATTACTTGCTTTACATTCATCTTGTTATATTCTCTTGTGTTGGAAGATTGTTGCATCATAAATTTTAAATTGTGCATTGATTAGCATTGTCACCTATTCACCCCCCCTCTAGGCGACTTTTCAATTGGTATCAGAGCTTGGACTCTAGGTTTGGCTTAACATCCTTAGAGAGATCCTTAAAATATTGCTAATCAACATTTGCATTCATCCATTCATACACTAGTAAACATGGCCGACAACATCAAAACCCCTCCTAAATTTGATGGACTAAATTTCCCTATTTGGAAGGTTAGGATGACTATTTTCTTGCAATCATTAGGTAGTTTAGTTGCTAAATCCTTGACCAAACCCTATGTAGCACCCGATGGTGATGAGAGCACATGGACCGACTTCAACTTTAGAGAATATGAGGCTAACTCCAAAGCCCAAAATTCCCTTTTAACCGCCTTGAATGAGGATGACCTTACACGGGTAATTCATTGCCAATCCGCCTATGAGATTGGCAACACTTGTTAGTCACGCACGAAGGGACTTCACAAGTCAAGAGAGCTAAGATAGATCTCTTGAGGTCCCAATATGAATCTTTTAAAATGCTTGATGAAGAATCTATTGATAGTATGATTACTAGATTTACTAAAATCACCAATGCTCTTTCTTCCTTAGGTGATGATATCTCCAATGATCAAAAGGTGCGAAAAGTTATTCGGGCTCTTCCTACTTCATGGGAGATAAAGGCCACCACCTTAAAAGAATTAAACGACTAGGACGAGATGGACCTCATTAGTCTCATTGGGAACTTAAAGACCCATGAGATGGAGAAGAAGTCAAGAGAAGAAGCCGCTCCTTCAAAGAAGAAATCCTTGGCCTTCAAGTCTTCATCCACTCATGAAGATGATGAAGAAGATGAAGAAGAAGATGAGGAGCTATCACTACTTGTTCGCAATGTAAAAAGAATGTACCGGAGGAACAAGCTCAACTTCCGAAGGAAATTCGAAGGCAAAGAGGAGAGAAGAATTATATGCTATAATTGCCGAAAACCCGGACATATCATGGCCGATTGCCCGGAGTTCAAGAAGAAGATGACTTCCTCCTTCAAGCCAAAGAAGCCGGAGGAAAAGAAAGCTTACAAAGCAACGTGAGATTCGGAAAGCGAGTCCGAAGAAGAGGTGGATACGGCAAACATGTGTTTCATGGCAAACACTCCAAAGGTAACCCCTCAATCTCTTGATGATGAAGATGATGAATTAAGTAAGGAAGTTCTTGTTCATGCTTTTGTTGAACTTTTCAAAACTTATGATAATAAGAAAATGGAATGCTTTAAATTGCAAAAAGAAATTACTTTTCTTAAAGATCAACTTGCTATGGTTTCTAAAGAAAAAGATGATATTTCTTCTAATCTCATTTCTATTCAAGAAGAATTTAGTGCCTACAAGGTTTCTTGTAAGGCAAAATCTCCTATTGTTGATGTAAAAGAAATTTCTTCTTTTAAATCTAAAATGATTGATTTTGAAAAAGTTTTAAAGGATTGTACTTTTAACACTAAGAAACTTGAGGACATGTTTTCTAGAAAGCACACTTCTCATGCTAAGACTCCCCATGCTCACACTACACATAACACTTCTCATGCTAAATCTTTTCATGCTCACAATTCTCATGCTCACAAATCACACACTCACTATGCTTTTAAATATGGTAGAGTGTATAGATGTACTTATTGTGGTAAGAATGGACATTTGGCTAAATTTTGCTATGACCAAGTAAATAGAACCAATAATCTTGTTTGGGTTAATGAAACTAACTCTTTAGGACCCAAGAAAATGTGGGTACCAAAATCAAGTCCTAAATTATTTGATGTAGGTACACACCAAGGCTCCAAGACGTAGGGAGCGGTGGTACCTTGATAGTGGTTGTTCAAGACACATGACATAGGACATCAATAACTTCACAACCCTATCAAGGTACATGGAAGGTGGCACCGTCACCTTCGGAGATGACTCCAAAGGAACTATCATCGGTATAGGTAACATTCAAATTGGTGCATCTTCTATTATACAAAATGTTGTTTTAGTAGATGGTTTAAAACATAATTTGCTTAGCATTAGTCAACTTTGTGACCGTGGACTTAAAGTTATTTTTGATAATTCTTCTTGCAAGATTTTTGATGTTAAATCCGATGTTTGTATTCTTACCGGTTTTCGTGACAATAATGTTTATATCATTGATATGCTTAATTTAGATTGTTCTACTAAATGCTTGAATGCTTTTGATGAAAATTCTTGGCTTTGGCATAGAAGATTAGGACATGCATCTTTTGACCATCTTTCTAGGATTAATTCAAAGGAATTGGTGAAGGGTATACCTTTCTTGAAGTTTGAGAAAGACCGCATTTGTGGTGCGTGCCAACTTGGGAAACAAACCAAGTCTTCCTTCAAACCAATCAAGGATATCATGTCAACTAGGCCTTTAGAATTAATTCATATGGATCTTTTTGGACCAACTAAAACTAAGAGTTTAAATGGTAATAGATATGCATTTGTTTTAGTTGATGATTTTTCCCGATTTACTTGGGTTTTCTTCTTGGAACACAAAGATCAAACTTTTTCTCATTTTAAGATTTTTCGAAAAAGAGCTGAAAAAGAAAAGGGTTTTTCGATTTTGAGAATAAGGAGTGATAGAGGTGGTGAGTTTGTTAACCAACTCTTCATGACTTATTGTGATGAAAAGGGAATTAAGCATGAAATGTCTTGTCCTAGAACTCCACAACAAAATGGAGTTGTAGAAAGGAAAAATAGAACACTTCAAGAGATGGCTAGGACAATGATAAGTGAGTATGACCTCCCTCAATATTTATGGGCCGAGGCCGTAAACACCGCATGCTATATATCTTATCGTATTTATTTGTACAAAAATTCTTCCAAAACATCTTTTGAAATGTATCATTCTAGAAAACCAAATGTTGCATATTTTAAAGTTTTTGGATGCAAGTGTTTTGTTTTAAATACTAAGGATAATTTGGGTAAATTTGATGCTAAGGCTTATGAAGCTATCTTTGTTGGATACTCTTCTACTAGCAAAGCATATAGAGTATTTAATAGATCTTCACTTACCATTGAAGAATCCATGCATGTTAAATTTGAAGAATCTAATGTGGTTGTTGAGAATGTTGTAGAGATTGAACCATTAGGTGAAGACATGGAGAACATATCCTTGAAGGACTCACCCGCTCAAGAAGAAAAGCAAGACCCTATTGGTGATATTCAAGAGGATAAAGAGGAAAGCTCTCAACCGCTTCCTAAAGCTTGGAGATACTCTACAAATCATCCTAAGGAGCTCATCTTGGGTGATGCATCTAAAGGAGTCACAACGCGCTCCAAACTCCATGACCTATGTGGTAACTTTGCTTTCATTTCTCATTTTGAACCCAAAAGCATTCTCGAAGCCGAGACGGACTCATATTGGTTGTTTGCCATGCAAGAGGAACTCAATCAATTTGAGCGCAACCAAGTTTGGCACCTTGTTCCTAGGCCCCACGATAGACCAATAATTGGTACTAAGTGGATCTTTAGAAACAAGATGGATGAGTCCGGAAATGTGATTAGGAATAAAGCTAGGTTAGTGGCCCAAGGTTACACTCAAGTTGAAGGAATTGACTTTGAGGAGACCTTTGCACCCGTAGCACGGCTTGAAGCCATACGGATGACACTAGCTTTTACATCTTTCAAAAATTTTAAACTTTTTCAAATGGATGTAAAAAGTGCATTTTTGAATGGTTTTATTAATGAAGAAGTTTATGTTGCTCAACCTCCCGGTTTTATTGATCATGTTCATCCCAATTTTGTTTTTAAACTTGATAAAGCTTTGTATGGATTGAAACAAGCTCCAAGAGCTTGGTATGAAAGGCTTTCTAGTTTTCTCATTTCAAATGATTTTGTTAAAGGCAAAGTAGACACAACTCTATTCACTAAGCATGTTGATAATGACATTTTAATTGTGCAAATTTATGTTGATGATATAATTTTTGTTTCTACTAATGAGCTTTTATGCAAGGATTTTGAGAAGGTCATGCAACTTGAATTTGAAATGTCTTCAATGGGTGAGCTTAATTTCTTTCTTGGACTCCAAATCAAGCAATTGCAAAATGGGACGTTCATAAGTCAAGCCAAGTACGCAAAGGAACTCGTAAAGAAGTTTGGACTTGAAGGCTCAAAGGCTTGCAACACTCCCATGGCAACTACAACCAAGCTTGATAAAGATGACCAAGGTAAAAATGTTGATATTAAATTGTATAGAAGCATGATAGGTAGTCTTTTGTATTTGACGGCAAGTAGGCCGGACATCATGTTTAGTGTGTGTCTTTGCGTTAGATTTCAATCGTGTCCTAAGGAGGCCCATCTTATTGCGGTAAAACGCATTATTCGTTACATTAAGGGCACAATTGGAATGGGTCTATGGTATCCGAAAACCGGAGATTTCTCAATGACGAGTTATTCGGATGCCGACTATGCGGGTTGTAGAGTAGATAGAAAGAGTACTAGTGGGACATGTCAATTTCTTGGTAATTGTCTTGTTTCATAGTCCTCTAGGAAACAAAATTCCGTAGCTCTCTCAACCGCCGAGGCGGAGTATGTTGCCGCGGGGGCTTGTTGTGCACAAGTCCTTTGGATGAAACATACTCTCCTTGATTATGATTTGCATTTTGATCATATAAAAATATTTTGTGATAATACTAGTACTATACACATGACTAAGAATGCAAATCAACATAGTAAGACCAAGCACATTGAGATTAGATATCACTTTCTTAGAGATCATTTTGAGAAAGGAGATATAGATATTGATTATGTTTCTACGGATTTACAACTAGCCGATATTTTCACTAAACCACTTGATTTTGCTAGATTTTCTTTCATTTGTGGTGAACTTAATGTTTGTGTTATTGAATAAAAATGCTTTCATAACCCTTTTTGATGTATGACAAAAAGGGGGAGAATGAGTTTTTATGATGGTTTTATGCATTCATATGGTCTTGGTTTCCATATGAGTTCATAACATGTTTTTAGTTTTTAATGAGTTTTAAGTTTCTAAGTTTCTATGAATTCATGTTATGTTTTTGCAAGTATTTTATTTCATGATTTTTAGTCTTATGATTCTTACTTGCACCCTTACATTGTTTTCATGTTTTCATGATAGCATAATTTGAGGGGGAGCTTTCTCCTCCCCTATATTTTTGCTATACTCCCTATATTTTTGCTTATAGCCTATTTGTTTTGTCATCATCAAAAAGGGAGAGATTGTTGGCCCAAAAGGTTACACTCTCCATTTGTTTAGAGTTTGATGATAACAAAACAAATAAGAGCTATTTGGTACTAATGAGTTTGTTTAAGTAAGTTTCAGGTTAGTACCATATTGGAGGCCATTGCTTAGCTATTGCAAAAATTCTAGGTTCTTATAGCAAAGAAGGCATTTTGCACATCAAGGAAGGAACATAGAAGAGAAGGTTCTAGCAAGGCATTGCATGGCTCAAGACTTCAAGATTGCTCAAGATATTTCTGTAGTTTTGTTTCTAGTTTTATAGTTTTGTTAAAGAATAGTGAATAGGTTTGAACCTCTATCACACACATTTTTGTGCAATCTCATTTCCAAATATATTTTCTATAATATGTACAAAAATATTTTGGATACAATCTTCTGCCTACAAACTCTGTTTATCCATTACATATATATCTAATTCAAAACTATTTTTATAAAAATAAAATTCTCCCCAAAAATCTGTTTTATTTTTGGCTTTTGACCTGAGCCGGTCGACCGACTGGGTCGACCGACCCTATGACAGGTCTAGCCGGTCGACCGACCCAGTCGACCGGAGTTCTGGCAGGTGCACGTATCCATGTGCACGTTTCACGGTCGACCGGGACGGTCGACCGCAAGATGCCTGCCTGACATGCTTTGCTCTCTGGTTTTTGGGGTCGACCGTGGCGGTCGACCGGTAGCCTGTAACGGCTATTTTTTGAAGAACGGTCGACCGGCCCGGTCGACCGGACTAGCCGTTTGAACAGTAACGGGCATTTTTCTGAGCTATTTTATTTTGTCCTCTTGTGTTTAAAATTGGTTTAAGTGATATATTTTGAACTTAATACAACCTGATTAGCCTTAAGTGAGTTTTATCTTTAATCCTAGCCCTCTCCTATAAATAGGGGTGTTTGGGGAGAGGTTCATTACTAGAAAAATTTGCAAAAATTTCAAAAGTTTAAGGCATTCAAAAGAGCTTGCTTTCTTGATTTTTGAGCTGAAATTCTCTCTCATTTTCTGAAGTGTTTTCAAGAATTCTCTGATTTATTTTCTTTTCTCCTTGCACACAAGAGCTTCATTCCTACTCATTGTTCTCTAAGGACCTTTGTAAGGGAAGAGAATTTTGCAAGAGAGAGTTTGTGGTCTTTTGACTACTGAGAGATTGCTTGTACTTGAGATTGTGGAGTTGGGTACTCCGGTGGATTTGTAACATCTTTGTGATAGTGGAAGTGGTTGGAATCCTTCTGGGGAAGGCGGGAAAGTAGAGCTGGGTGCTCGAACCTCGATAACAAATCTCGGTGTTTGCGTTTGGTTTACTTGCTCTTAATTCTTGCTTTACTTTCATTGCTCCTATTACTTGCTTTACATTCATCTTGTTATATTCTCTTGTGTTGGAAGATTGTTGCATCATAAATTTTAAATTGTGCATTGATTAGCATTGTCACCTATTCACCCCTCTCTAGGTGACTTTTCAGTATCCCTCTTAGTGAAGAGGTGGATTTGATTGTTTGGCTAAGTGCCTACCCCTCTTGTTGAGGTGGTGTTTGTGTTGCCTCTAGTGAGAGGTTGTATTGGTTGGAGAGAGGAGTTGTGTACTCCCTTGTTGTATTGCCCCAAAATCCTCAGTGGAGATTCCCTGTGTGGGAGTCCTGTGTGGACAAGTTAGTGGATTGAAAATCCTTCTGGGTGAAGGCGGGGACGTAGAGCTGGGTGCTCGAACCTCGAAACAAATCTTGGTGTTTGCGTTTGATCCATTGACTCTTACTCTCTCTCTCTCTCTCTCTCTCTTTACTTTGTGTATTGTTTCATATTGGCATATCATATACATGCTTGTGTGTTTGTGTGCCTCACTTGTGCTTAATCACGAGAGCTTCATATAGCGCCTCAACTCTTATTCAGAGGAATCAAGAGGAGTTAGTCCAGAGCCCTTCACCGGAAATTCGGCTACACTCGTTGGTTGCATTAAGTGTTGTTGCAATTAAGTTTTTAATTTTCGCATTTAGTTCATTAGATTAGTCGTACACCTATTCACCCTCCCTCTAGGTGTACCGTCAATTGGTATCAGAGCCTACGCTCCTGATATTTGGTTTAACCACCTAGGAGTGAGATCTTTGTTTGCTAATCTATCATTTGCATTTGCACATATATTGTTTACACACACTCATGGATTGCTTGACACCTCCCATGTTTGATGTCTCCAATATTGACATGTGAAAATTTAGGATGTTCATGTATTTGAAAACCTTAGGCTTGCATGTTTACCTTGCTATTACCAAGAAATCCTATCCTAATGATAGCAAGCATATAGAGGCTAATGCTCAAGCCCTTGAGGCACTTAGAAGCACGCTTAACAAAGAATATCTTTCTATTATTTCTAACTGTGATTCCGCTTTTGCAGTGTGGAACACGTTGACCTCCTCCAAGCTTCAAACGCCAACTATTATGGAGAAAGAATCTAGTGGAGAATCCGACGATGCATGTTACATGGTCCAAGGGAATGACTCCCTTGAGGTATATTCAGAATCTCAATTAGATGATGATGATGCTAGTTCTTCAAGTAATGATCATATTGATGCCAATGCTTTGAATGAAGAACTTTCAATTGTTTGTGAAAAATTGCTAGAAAAATATAATCTTTTGAAAAAGAAAAGTCTAGGACTTAACAATGAAAATAAAGATTTGCTTTCAAAACTAGACTTGGTTTTGCAAGAGAAAGTGGAGATTTCTAATGAAAGGAATTCATTAAATCTAAACTTGAACTTGCCCTTAATGAAAATAAAATTTTGAAAAGTAAAAATGATTGTGAAAATGTTTTGAAGAAAAATGAATTTTAACTTCAAAACTTGATTTTGTTTTAAAGGAAAATGATTCTTTAAAAAATAAAATTGCTTCTATTTCAAAGGATTTGGATTTGATGTCTAATGAAAACATTTCTTTAAAAAAGGATTTAGACACACATGTTTGCCATGCTAGTGTAGCTTCATCTTCTAGCACATCTATTGCATGCTCCACTTTATCTTCTACTATTAAAAATGATATAAATGTTTTGAAGAAAAGTGTTGATTGTTTGGGCTCCACTTTGAGCCATTGTGCTAAGAATCATACACGTTTAGAATCTTTGTTTCGGAAGAAATAAGTTCCATCTTTGCATGCACACCATCCACAGCATATACATGCTTCACACGTTCATGTACACAACACTATGTATGCTCATGTGTACACTTGTACACATTGTGGACGTAAGGGTCACCTTACTAAGTTTTGTTATGATTGTATACATGATTCAAATTTAGCAACTAAATTTGTTTGTGTTAGGAAAGGAGCTAACTCCCATGGACCCAAAAGAGTGTGGGTACCAAAGACCACCCCTATTGTATTTGATGTAGGTCTGGGCTCTCGCATGATGTGAGAGTGATGGTGCCTTGAGGTGGATGCGTTCCGAGCTTAAAGAGAACTATTTGGATGCATCACTTTCAAGGGGAGTTTGGTGGGAGGACCACCTTGTTTTGGAGACATGAAGAGTTGCCCTCTAGGTTTTGGTAACTACCTACTACTCCTCATATTATGTTTACATACTTTTCATATCATTGATTTGTAGCATGATTTGATGTTTCTTGATTAGTATGTTATATGCCATATCATTTAGATTAGTCATATACATGCTTAGTTATTTGAGACACCCATGTTTAATATGAATTTATATCTTTGTGTTCTTTCATTTGTTTTAACTAATGTGTATGTCCTAGAATCTATGCATGTGCATGAACATAATGATCATATGTATGTTTATGTCTTTTGTGTTGACTTCTATGCTTCATGTTTTGATTACATGTTTAGATGTTACTTTTCATTAAAACTAGGATATATACTAGTACTAGTGAGCTACAAATAGACTATATATGTTTGTGCTTGAATGCTCATTTGTACCCATTAGATGTATTAGTATAACCTAACTTTGATGATTCATACATTTGACTTGTATTCCCATTTTGTACATGTTTTCATGTTTAACTTCATGTATATGTCTATTTTGTCTAAACTATTAGATATACATATACATCCTTGAGCCACTTGCCTTCATGCATATACTTTTATAGACTCATTTATGTTGGATATGTATGTATACGGTAGTTTGTACTTGACATACATATACCTTAAAGGATTCTAGTTTTGATTATTTTCTCATGTTTCATGTTTTAAAGGAATTTCTTATTGAGCTTAAATTGTCTATTTTCATGACTATGTTTTTCACATTATTCTTATACACTCACATCATTCGTGTTTTCTCATGATTTTGCATTCATAAGTATGATATATGCTTCATAGATTTTGAGTGTTGGTGATCATGTGATTTACATGTGTTTTATGGAATATATTTTGTTTTATTCCTTACTTGAAGGATTTCGTACTAGTTTACAAGTTTTTCATTAAACTAGTTCGTATTCTTCATTATGGTAGAAGCTTTTCAAACAAACTATATTTTCAAACCTATTTTTGAAAACCCTACCCATTTCAAGAGCGGTTTAGGCGACCATGCCTTGTATGCTTATTTATTGAAAATTATTTTAAATATGTGCATGAAATGGGTGGTAGAAAATATGAGTTATACACTTGATCTTATTATGTTTTCAATTGGTATCATTGGATCCTTTCAATTGGTATCACTATTGACATTCTTTTTGTATACTCATATATGTTTTTATATATGTATGCTTACACTTCAAATAGTATCAATTTCGATTGGTATTCTATTTTTCATACATATATATATATGTTTTATTTGTACTTACTATATCTCTATATCTTTGAGCACAAATTTTAGTTATGCTAAGCTTGATTTCTTTAATGACTATTATATTTCAATTGATTATGTTTCAATTGGTATCTTATACAAGCTTATGCATCATTTTGTTTGGTATTCATAAAGGGGAGAAAATTTTTATTTCACCTTTCAATTGGTCTTATTGTTTCACTCCACACTTTATGATGGAAAATGACTTAAAAAAAAGGATATTAATTATTTTTGGTATCATATGCTCTTAATGAAAAATTACCTTCAATTGGTTTACCTTAAATTGGTATCATGTTGAAAAATGATCTATTTCTTTACAATTGGTATTTAATTGGTATTTACTTACAATTGGTATCAATTGATATTTAAATCTATCTCTAAAAATATTTGTTTTATGTACTTTCAACTGGTAAGTTTTATTAATATCATGATTGATATATTTTTCTTACAAGTGGTATCTTAAAAAAAAAATTTATGATATCTTAAAATGTGATTTAAGATAATCTCAAAATTTATTTTATCGAAAAAAATTCAAAATTTTGTTTTCATGAGAAAATTAAAATGTTTTGATGTGTATTTCCTATATGCAAGGGGAGCTTAACATCTCTTCTACATATAGATTCATGTTGAGTGTATCTTATATTGAGGAGCTTGACAACTCTTCTTTATGTCGTACACGTGTGTAGGGGGAGCTTCACATCTCCTCTTATGCATTGCATATTATGCGTTATGTGAATTAGGGCTTGTCATCCCTTCCTCATGTAATGCATATATGTAGGAAAGTTAACTTAGCGTCTTCCTCTTCATGAATGTGTATCGCATATATCTTTTATTGATTAATTTGAGTTCACCCTTTTGTTGATTTTTGGTTTTTGACAGAAAGGGAGAACATTATTTTGTTTTTACTTTGCCCCTTTGTTGATGATTGACAAAAAGGGGGAGAAGTATTTGGTAAAGTATTTAAGTCTATATGCATGTATTTGAGTTTATATGCATATTTATTATTTATGTTATGTTTTGATGTTTTGTTGTTACTGGTATCAAGCGAACATGTTTTGTTTTATTGGTATGTTTTGTTTTATGGGTATCAAGAGCATTTATTTAAGAACATGTTTCTTTTAATCAAAAAGAAAGAAAATTTATTTTAAAAAGTTTGGTATCAAGAGCATGTTCATTGTTTTATGCATGTTTATGCATGTTTATGCATATTCATGTTTAGTATTCATTGCATATATTTATTGTTTAGTGCTATGCATGAGTTAAGGGGGAGCTTCTTTGAAGCTTAACTTTAATCCATGCATATATAACTCCATGAGTTTTGTCATCATCAAAAAGGGGAGATTGTTGGCCCAGAGGCCTTCCACTCTAGTTTTGATGATGAATAACTCATGTAGTTATAGTTTACTAATAATCTTGTGATGTTTAGTTTCAGATTTTTTACCAAGATATTAGTAGGTGACAGCTTCAACAAAGGTGTTTTTGGAGCTTTCACATGGTGATTCAAGAACTCGAGCGTCAAAGTTTATATCTAGCACTCGTTGGAGTCAAGCTCGGTGGATCACATTTGGATCGAGTCGGCTTGAAGACGGAGTTCGTCAAGAAGGCTTCGGTTTGTTTTAGAATAGTAGTTTAGATCCATTTGTTAAAGATTGATAGTGTGATATGCTCAAGTTCACAACACACACTTGTTTTAACTTTCATGTTTATGGTTTTCGATTTTCGGTTTAACCGATCTTGGTTTTCATGAATAGATATTATATCTAAACAAGTTTACATGATTTTATGTATATTAGATTTGTTCTATATACATGTATGCTTCATATCTTAGACAAACTTAATTTGATATGCCTATTCATGTATTTGGAGTTTTATGTTTTAACAAAACGTATTTTTGGATTTAAATTCAAAAACATTGATATATATCTTTATATGTATATTGGATTATATCCATATACTATATGCTTTAAAAGTTGTTTCAATATCATGTTTTTGTATTTGGTTGAGTTTTGGACAAAACGATTTTCCATTTGAAAAATCAAAGTTTTGGAAAATATAGGTTTTGATTTTTGGCAAAATTTCTATAACACAAAAATGGTTCAAATTATTTGAAATATGTGTTGAAATTTTTCACACATGTTTGTATATCAAATATAATGTTAGAACTTATTTTTGTGGAATTTTAGAAGTTTTATGGGATTTTATTTAAAATTAAAACCCTAGTTTCAAGTCCTACTAAACTGCCTGTCAGGCTCTGGCGGTCGACCGGACTGGTCGACCGGACCCAGAGTCGGTCGACCGGACCGGTCGACCGATGTGCACAAAACGTGCACGCTGGCCAGCCACTTGGGCCGGTCGACCGAGCGGTCGACCGGCTGCAAGTACCCCACTCTCGGGAGGGGCGGTGGACCGGACGGTCGACCGTAAGGCTTAGACGGTCGACCGAGCGGTCGACCGGCCAGAGAGCAATTGCTCTCTAGATTGGCACGGTCGACCGGGCGGTCGACCGAAAGGCTCCAACGGTCAAAAATTTGACCGTTGGCGGTCGACCGGGCCGGTCGACCGTCAGCCGCCAAGGGCTGAAAAACAGCCCCAACGGCTAGTTTTTCATGGGGCTTATAAATACCCCATTTGTAGGGGGTTTTGGTTAAGATTTTTAAGAAGAAAATTTTTCTACTTTTCTAGTGTTTATACACAAGTTTTCAAAAGAGTTTTTGTGTTCAAAAGATCATTCTTTATTTGTTTTCAAGAGTTGGAAAAATCAAAAAAAAAATTAGATTTGGGATATTTGCTTTGTTCTTCATTTCTATCAAATACAAGTTACTTTCCAAGTATTTTTCTTTGTGTTTTTGTTTTCAAACTCTTTGTTTTTCATACTTGAGCCATATCTTACTATCCTATCTATAGGATCTTTAATTTGTGGAAAAAGGTGTTTGTGGTTGAAATATACCACCTGTTGTAACCCTCCTTCTTTGTTGATATCCCTCTTGTGTAGAGGTTGATTTGAAAGTAGTAGTTAGCTCCCTCTAGTGAGTGGTTGAGATTGTGGTTTGCTCCCTCTAGTGAGAGGTGGAGTTGTGTGTTGGATTGGTATCCCTCTTAGTGAAGAGGTGGATTTTGATTGTTTGGCTAAGTGCCTACCCCTCTTGTTGAGGTGGTGTTTGTGTTGCCTCTAGTGTGAGGTTGTATTGGTTGGAGAGAGGAGTTGTGTACTCCCTTGTTGTATTGCCCCAAATCATCAGTGGAGATTCCCTGTGTGGGAGTCCTGTGTGGACAAGTTAGTGGATTGGAAATCCTTCTGGGTGAAGGCGGGGACGTAAAGCTGGGTGCTCGAACCTCGAAACAAATCTTGGTGTTTGCGTTTGATCCATTGACTCTTACTCTCTCTCTCTCTCTCTTTACTTTGTGTACTGTTTCATATTGTCATATCATATACATGCTTGTGTGTTTGTGTGCCTCACTTGTGCTTAACCACGAGAGCTTCAT
Organism: Agave tequilana; assembly: GCA_038442645.1. Classification (NCBI taxonomy): domain Eukaryota; kingdom Viridiplantae; phylum Streptophyta; class Magnoliopsida; order Asparagales; family Asparagaceae; genus Agave; species Agave tequilana. The sequence goes on along the minus strand of JAVJIF010008184.1, from coordinate 120,190 downwards.
ATAGCGCCTCAACTCTTATTCAGAGGAATCAAGAGGAGTTAGTCCAGAGCCCTTCACCGGGAATTCGGCTACACTCGTTGGTTGCATTAAGTGTTGTTGCAATTAAGTTTTTATTTTCGTATTTAGTTCATTAGATTAGCCGTACACCTATTCACCCCCCTCTAGGTGTACCTTCAGAATTTGTCAAAACATAAAAACACAAGAACCCAAAAATTTTCCTACCTTTCCATAGAAAGAATTGAATGGGGGGGAAACCATTGACAGAGGGAGAAAAGGTTCAAATAAGAGGGTAGAAAGAGGTGAAAATCACCTAGAGGGGGGTGAATAGGTGATAATGCTAATCAATGCACAATTTAAAAATTATGATGCAACAATCTCACAACACAAGAGAATATAGCAAGAATCAAGTGTAAGTAAACCAAACGCAAACACCGAGATTTGTTATCGAGGTTCGAGCACCCAGCTCTACTTCCCCGCCTTCCCCAGAAGGATTCCAACCACTTCCACTATCACAAAGATGTTACAAATTCACCAGAGTACCCAACTCCACAATCTCAAGTACAAGCAATCTCTTAGTAGTCAAAAGACCACAAACTCTCTCTTTCAAAATTCTCTTCCCTTACAAAGGTCCTTAGAGAACAATGAGTAGGAATGAAGCTCTTGTGTGCAAGGAGAAAAGAAAATGAAATCAGAGAATTCTTGAAAACACTTCAGAAAATGAGAGAGAATTTCAGCACAAAAACCAAGAAAGCAAGCTCTTTTGAATGCCTTAAACTTTTGAAATTTTTGCAAATTTTTCTAGTAATGAACCTCTCCCCAAACACCCCTATTTATAGGAGAGGACTAGGGATAAAGATAAAACTCACTTAAGGCTAATCAGGTCGTATTAAGTTCAAAATATATCACTTAAACCAATTTTAAACACAAAAAGACAAAAATAAAATAGCTCAGAAAAATGCCCGTTACTGTTCAAACGGCTAGTCCGGTCGACCGGCCGGTCGACCGTACTTTCAAAAAATAGCCGTTACAGGCTACCGGTCGACCGCCCCGGTCGACCCAAAATCCAGAGAGCAAAGCATGTCAGGCAGGCAACTTGCGGTCGACCGTCCCGGTCGACCGTGCAACGTGCACATGGATACGTGCATCTGCCAGAACTCCGGTCGACTGGGACGGTCGACCGGCTAGACCTGTCATAGGGTCGGTCGACCCAGACGGTCGACCGGCTCAGGTCAAAAGCCAACATGGAAACAGAATTTTGAGGAGAATTTTATTTTTATCAAAATAGTTTTGAATTAGATATATATGTAATGGATAAACTGAGTTTGTAGGCAGAAGATTGTATTCAAAATATTTTTGTACATATTATAGAAAATATATTTAGAAATGAGATGTGCACAAAAACGTGTGTGATAGAGCTTCAAACCTATTCACTATTCTTTAACAAAACTAGAAACAAATCTACAGAAAAATCTTGAGCAATCTTGAAGTCTTGAGCCATGCAATGCCTTGCTAGAGCCTTCTCTTCTATGTTCCTTCCTTGATGTGCAAAATGCCTTCTTTGCTATAATAACCTAGAATTTTTGTAATAGCTAAGCAATGACCTCCAAATATGGTACTAACCTGAAACTTACTTAAACAAACTCATTAGTACCAAATAGCTCTTATTTGTTTGTTATCATCAAAACTCTAAACAAATGGAGAGTGTAACCTTTTGGGCCAACAAGAGGGTTAAACAAGAAGAGGCAGAGAAGGTTGGAGCGTAGGCACAAAGGCTAAGGAGGAAGAGGGAGGTAGAGTTGGAGAAGGAGCATAAAGATTTAGTCATAAATTTGAGACAAGTTTGACTGGGGAGAGAAAGAAGAGGATAATGAATGTATGGTGTTTAGAAGGCTGTAGATTAGGCTTAGGAAAAGAGATCGAGGAGGACAAAGAAGACGATGGCAGTTTGAGGTTTTAGAAAACTTAATAGTCACGTGCAAGGCATCTGATTAGGGTTTGACGACAAAACATAACGAACTATAGTAATTTCCATAGTTCATGGGGTCAAACTATAAGTTGCCCAATAAATTATAATCAACCCTTTAAAAATCTAATTTTATTTTAAAATCCCAATTAAAACTTTTATGCTTCATATATTTCCTATTAGAGTAGAAATATAATTTTGTTTATTTTAGTTTCTTTATTTTGGTTTCTTTATTTTGGTTTCCTACTCCAAATTGTGCAATATCCTAAACATGTATTTCTTCTCTCTATAAATAAATAACCACTCCCTAATTGAGGGCATATGGTTTTCTCTTCATCTTCTTCACCTCAACATGATATCAAAGCAAAAATTTTAACCCTAGCCTCTAAAAAAATGTCATTGTTCAAATTCCCCAAAATTCTCCCAAAAATGCTAAAAGTAACTGTTCATCTATCTTATTCCTCTCTTTTCCTCTCAAAACCACTAAAACTAAACCTATCCCTAACCCCAGCAGCACCTTCCCTCTTCCTCGCCCTCGACGAACACCCAGATCACCTCGACGCCCCCTGTTCTTTCCTCATAAGCTCTCACTATCACCTTATCCCTCATCTCTTCTATCGCCACTATCTCCTCACCTTACCATGCCTCTTTCTTCGTCATCTTCTTGCCTCATCAACTTCTCTACCCTTCCCTAATTTCGCGGCTGCATCCTTTGCACATCTTTGTCCTCATTACTGACGCCTCTGCCCTCTCCAGCTTTCGTCACCGCCAAATCTGTCATCCCCTGTTATCACCACTACTCAGTATGCTTCTCGTATTCACATCGATGCCATCCCTCTCTACTGTTGCTGATCAAATCTAGAGTCTTCCCTTATGCTTATAGCACTTTCCTCTGCTATCAATGTACCCTGTAACATCCCCGATTGCTCTGTTCTACAGTCACCAGGCCCTGTCAAGCTCTTTATTGCAACCAGCATGATATATTTATCTGCTCATGCTCTGCATATGACATCATTGGGCACTACTGCATCATTTTCCCCTCTATTTTGTATCTTATAAAGGCATTGCTGACTCTGTTGATTTTATGTCTTTGGGGATATGTGAGAACTGCTGATTAGCATTATTACGATTGAATACTATTAATTCATTTAGTTTACTGCTGATTAATTAACTATTTGTTGCTGCAGAGAACTTATTTCTTGGTATTATTAATTATCTATATACTAGTGCATAGTATCATCTACGTTTTTTTCATTATGGTTGAGTATAAGGATGGTCGAGGTAACACTTCTCGAGTCTGTGGTGTTATATCTTTTCGTGATCGTGATTCATTTACTAGAGATCGAGTTTTTGATCGTGGTCAAGAAAATTATTGAAAGTGTATTCATTGCAATCGAACCACACACTATTGACTGATGTTGTGAGTTGCATGAAAATCCTTCGTGGCCTCCTGATTGCACATATTATTGTGCTCAGAACAACAATCTCTTGAGAAATCCTAGCCACAGATACAGTAGAGAAGTACAACCCAATGACAAGAACAATTAAACAATACGAAGAAAATAAAACGCAAGATTTAACGAGGTTCGGCAAATTGCCTACGTCCACGGGGCAAGGAAGAGAGAGTGCTTTATTGATTCAATAACCAATACAATTTTTCTGCATATATATGAAGAGGACTCTGCCCCTTTATTTATAGCCAAGGAGACCCAGAAGAATTAAAAACCTCAATTGGACTCATTTCTAATTCAAAAAAAAATCCAAAATCTGAAAGGATCCGTCTGTCGGTCGACCGATCCAAGTCCCGGTTGACTGTGTTGGTCGACCGCTCCAACCCGAGAGCAAAGCCATGTCAGTTGGTCGACCGTGCGGTCGACCGTCCTTCTACTGCGGTCGACCAGGTGATCGACCGTTATTGCCTGTGCACATTGGTGCACACCGGTCGACCGGTAACTGTTGTCGGTTACAAATTGTCTTTGTCTTTGGCTACCTTGTCTTTGTCTTTGTCTATCTCTCTTTTCTACAATTCTCCACCTCGGTGAAGATTTCACATATCAGAGCCGAAATCAGCATAGGATCGGTTGACTCGAAAGTGGCTGCACCAGTGTGGCTGCCTACGTACCCTGTCCAAGGGATCAAGTCATCCGTAATTCATCCAAATGAGCTTCAACAAGCTCATGCAACAGGAAGGATATGGAACAACGCTTTACAATGTGTAAATTTTACTCCTGACACCATCTTGGTAAGCATATCGGCGAGATTCTCCTTTGTGTGGATCTTCAATAACTCAATATCACCATCATCAAGATTCTCCCGAACAAAGTGAAACCTGACATCTATGTTCTTCATCCTTGTATGATACACCTGGTTCTTTGCTAAGTAGATAGCACTCATACTATCACAATTGATCTTCAACAGATGATTTCAATTCTCAAGTCATCGAGCAACCCTTGAAGCTAAATTGCCTCCTTCATAGCCTCCGTCATGGCCATATACTCGGCCTCTGTAGTAGATAATGCGACAGTAGACTGTAGAATAGAATACCAACTAGCGGGTGCTTAAGATAATGTAAATACATACCCTATTGTGGACCGGCGTTTGTCAAGATCTCCGGCATAATCGGAGTCAACATATCCGATACATTCCTGCTTCCCTGTGGAATCCTTCTCGAATACCAATCTAACATTTATAGTACCTTTAATGTACCGTAGAACCCACTTCACTACCTCCCAATGACCCTTTTCAGGATCATGCATGTATCTACTAATCATGAAGACAGCTTGTGACAAATTAATCGTGTACACACCATGCATACATCAGGCTACCAACTGCGCTAGCATATGGTACGCAAGTCATATACTCACGTTCTTCAACAATTTTGGAGACATAGTGGCTTTTAACTTGAAATGAGGAGCTAGTGGTGTAATTACAGATTTTGCATCCTATCGATGTTGAACATCTGAAGTACCTTTTGCAAAATCTCCTTTTGTGTCAAGCTCACCTTGCCACTCCTTCGGTCTCGTTCAATTTTCATACCTAGCACCTTCTTTGCTTCACCAAGATCTTTCATCTCAAACTCAGAAGATAAGTCCTTTTTCAGGTCATCAATTGCGGATCTAATTTTTGAAGCAATAAGCATATAATCTACATATAATAGTAGATAGATATAATGTCCTGTAGGTAGCTTGTTGTAATACACACATGGGTCATAATGGCTAGTGTGTACCTCTTTCTTCTGATGAAGTTGTCGAAACGCTTGTACCATTGTCTAGGAGATTGTTTTAATCCATACAGCGATTTCTTCAGCTTGCACGCTATATTTTCTTTTCATGCGGTTTTGAACCCTGCCAGCTGAGACATATAGATCTCTTCATCCAGATCGCTGTGGAGAAAGGCGGTCTTTATATCGAGTTGATCAACGCTCAACTCGTACTATGTTACTAGAGCCAATAAAATGTGAATTGAAGAATGCTTTACAACATGAGAAAATACCTCATTGTAGTCAATTCCTTCTCTTTGTGTGTAGCCTTTTGCTACCAATCTGGCTTTGTAGCGCACCATATCTTCTTTGAGAGATCCCTATTTCTTTACGTATACCCACTTACAGCTAATTGCCTTCTTTCCTTTAGGCAACACTATGAGTTCCCAAGTGTCATTTTTGTATAGAGAATTCATCTCTTCTTCCATGGCATCTTTTCACATCTTTGACACTGAACTGATTTCAGCTTCTCAGTATGTAGCAAGATTGCCTCTTCAACGACCGAAAGAGCATAGGCTACAACCATATCTGTAGTAAGCCAACTTAGTTTACACGTGTCCTTCTTGGTCTTCTAACTGCACTGGATTCAGGAACATCACCCATGATCTGTTCTTGATCCTCATCATCATCAGCATCTACCTCAACTACTTGATCATTACCTTGTGTCACCTTAGGCATGATCCTCAAAGATACTGAACTTTCTATAGAACGTGGATTAGTATCATTCTCCACCTGCTGCGATACTTCTTTGGTCTTGACAATCTCCACCTGCCAAGAGATTGTAGGCTTCAACATTGAAGCCTCATCAAATGTAACATCTCTGCTGAAAATAATTTTTCATGTCCTTAGGATCCCAGATTTTGTACCCTTTTATTCCTTTCTTGGATCCTACGAACAATCCCTTCTTTGCTCCTGGGTCTAACTTATCTTCTTTAACATGATAGTAGGCTGGACAACAAAATAACCTTAGCAAATCGTAAGCAGGAGCAGTTTTCCAGACCAACCTCAAAGGAGTTTTACCTTCAATCGCAGACGAAGGCAACCTGTTGACAAGGTTGCAAGCATATACCAAAGCCTCAGCCCAAAAATTCTTCGATAATCCAGCATTAAATAACATGCAACGGACCTTCTCTAGCAAGGTCCTGTTCATCCTTTCTGCTACCCCATTCTGTTGCGGTGTTTCCCTCACTTGGAAGTGCCTTTCTATGCCCTCATCCCGACATAGCTTAAGGAAAGGATCAGACTTATATTCTCCTCCATTATCTGAACGGAGGACCTTGATTTTCCTTCGCGTACTTCTCTACAAATTCCTCTTCCACTCCATGAATAATTCTAGGCCTTCCCCTTTGTTCTTCATGGTATATACCCAACATCGCCTAGAATAATCATCAATAAAAGTCACAAAGTGGTTACCTCCAATTGATGCAGTCTTGGTAGGTCCCCAAATATCGGTGTGAACGTAATTCAGAATTCCCTTGGCGCAATGAGTTGATGTGCCGAATTTTACCTTGGTCTTCTTTCTGATGACGCAATGTTCACAAAATTTTAGCTTACAGGTTCCGGCACCTTTCAATAATCCTTGTCTTACAAGAGCTTGCAAAGACTTTTCACATGTGTGTTCCAGCCTCATATGCCATAGCTTGGTTGAGTCATCATCTGAATCAGTAGAAGTTGCCACTTGCCCTGTAACAGTACTACCCTTTAAGTAGTAAAGCTTGTTCTGGAGGACGGCCTTCAGAACCATCTTTGAGCATTTGGTCATCTTGAGGACTACATCCTTTATTGATATCATAAGACCCAATGTCTCTAAAGCTCCAACAGAGATAAGGTTTCTCTTAAGTTGAGGTACATACCTCACTTCCTTCAATTCTCGTATCTTTCCATTGAACATCTTGATCTAAATAGTTCCTACACCTTCCATGGTACATGGATGATCATCGCCCATAACAACTGAACATCTGATTGGTAGTGAAAAGTGCATTTTTATCACTACATTTACCATCACATTTTCATATTTATTCATATAATTCTGCACATTTACTAATATTTTATGATTTATTGTGTGCAGGCCTCGAAATATTAAAATAAAGAAATAAAGCCTAAAAAGAAGCCCAAAAGCCCATATTCAAGCCCAATGTAAAAGTTGCAAATATTAATTGTCAAAATTGCAAATACTAAGGGCAAAAGTTGCAAATACAAAGAAGAGGGAAGGATAGACTTCTATTCAACCCTAAACACTTGCAGGATGAGGATAAAAGCCAAAAAAGAGAAGGAAATTCGTGATAAAAGATTTGGGATCTAGGTAACTTGATTCCCAAGTTATATCCAAATCCAAAGATTAAGAGCCAGGATGCAGCTTCCAGAAGGAAACGACCAGATGAACGGACCAGGAGAAGCCACGCACCAAAGCGCGTGGCCAGCCGCCATCATAAGGCCGCGGAAACGCGGCCCAAGCCCCGTTTTCGCGGCAATCAAGTGTTATCTGGGGACCCATTTTCGTGGAGGAATTCAATCTGGACTCTACCTCCTTCTGCTCCTATAAATACCCCCTGCAGTGCAACCGAGAAGAGCGTCCAGAGGCAGAGCCAAAGGGCCAAATTTAGGGTTTTAGGCTTTCTTCTTCTAGTTTAGATTTTCTTTTCTCTTTTGTAATTTCTATTTTTCCTTTTTGTAAACTGAGAGGAGATGATGTTCTCATGGAGGAAGGAGATCTACTTATACTGAGGGTGACAATCGGTGTAAGTTTTGCTTTTCCACCATTGTTAAATAAATCGAATAGAGGTTCGTTCTTTTTATTATGTTATGTTCTTTTATTCTTTTTGATTCTTGTGTATCTCAGTTTTTGTTTTCTTCTATTGTTATTCTCCCTGATGTCTTGCAAACCGTGAGAACCGATCGCTTCGAGACTGCCTAGCCGAAGAAGAGCCCTTGATGGCCTATGGCGATGAACAAGTCTTCCTAGTTTGTCTTTTATTTTCATAGTGTAGATCGAGAAGGCGGACGATCCTATACGCCATACTTGTACGCCTTCCAAGACAAGGTAAATCGTCGCAACGGTTCAAAGGTAAGCAGACTGAAGAGGTATGTATGTGTAATTTGCTTTCTTTTATTTCTTTAGTTTAGATCTCACACTACCACATTCTCAATTTCCTTTCTTCCATTGTAAATATCATTTCTTCTTCTCTATCTTCTTTCTTCCTAACTTAACATTAAAATAATTAAAAAAAATTTAGAGATAACTTACAAACGCTTCCATCGCTAGTCCCTCCCTGAGGATCACGACCCGCATAGCCATTGCTACCGCGGATTCGAATTGAGCACTTGCACAACTTGTTTCTAAATCTAACATTCTTTATTTTATTGCGCAGGTGAATTTCAATCAACAAATTGGCGCCGTTGCTGGGGAGGGACGGTAAGTTTTTCTCTAATAAAAAAATTAACTAATTCTTTTATTCTTTCTGTTTGCAGGTTTGGAGAACAGGGAAACTGACAGCAGAAGTGGACATATAGCAACTCTGTGCCTCTGCCCTCGAAGGCAGAGCACAAGAGCCTACTTCAGAGCCGCGGAAACGCGGCAATTGCCGCGAAACCGCGGCCTGAGTAGTTCCCTACTGATCCATCTTTTTGCAGGTTGCTGCAAATTGCAATATCTGTCTACTGCTCTGTTAAACTTTGTTCTATGATAACCCTGCTTACTGCTAATTAATCAACAGTAAAATATTTGTTGTTAAAGATAAAAAATTGATTAGATGTTTGCATATTAGGCACGTGTCTTTTCAATTCCTTTCTTTTACTGTTGAAGAGTGCTGGAGCAGCAAGGTACGTTCGCATTGCATGTAGAATAGGACTCATCTCTTGGTTGATGCTTTGAGTGAATCTTATTTACATATTTTGTACACTTGCACAAAAATATCTTAAGGGCATAACCCATTAACAAGATAAGGTGGGGATTTCATCACCCTTCCTTAGCCTAAAAATCATATCCCAAGCACTCACTAACCCAAGCCTAAATTAAAATTAAGTAGACGTTGGCCCTAGGGACACTCGGACTCAATTAGGAGATTATCCTAAGGGGGAACGGTGTTAGAATTTGACTCCTGCCAAATCAGTGTCTAGGAAGGGGATTGAGGGCCGAAAGCCCGAAGAGTGGTGGTTATTTAATTAAGGAACGTCTTTGAAGGAAAACCTCCCACCAATCTTGCCCCGACCTGGCTGATTAACTTGTGGTCAAAGTCTACACCCTACCTCCCGTGGACAGTCTAACCAGTTAGGAGTCGTCTAGGTCTAGGTCTACCCTAACTTAGGTTAGAATTTTTTTTCTTTTTTGTTTGATTATTTGTTTGTTTTCTTTTGTTTGTGTTTGTGTGATATGGCATATAATAATTTCTCCAACTTTAATCCATATTACACACCTAACTCTTTTTCGGATATTACCAACCCGGCATATCATAACTTTGACCAATCTAATGTGCCGGAATGGTCTTATCCGAATGATTATAACCCATACCCCCCATCTTATGACCACAATTTTCATACTTTTAACTCTTCACAGAGTTCATGGGGTTTCGCGTCCCCCGAGTTCAATGTTCAACCGACTTGTCCTCCATATCCACCTTGTCCACAATATTCCCAAGAGTCATACTCAGATCCACCCATTCAGAATAGAAAACCATCCATCTGGGAAATGATGAGTATGCAAGATTCCAAGCAACATTCACCATCAATCTTAGACATGATGATGCGTGAGTCCACCGACTCACAAATTCATCACGATTACACTTCCTCTTTCCAAGTCCAATCACAAAAGATGCTTGAAGCCATGACTCAGGCTAGATTAGCTCGTGAGCATGAAGTAGATATGATGGTTCAATCTTTACGTTCTCACCGTTCGGCCATTTCTGATATGGTTAACCATTCTCTTAGAGGCGATGAACCAAGTTGCTTTGGACAACAAGATTCTAATTCAGTACCATCATTTGAACTTGCCGAAACTCCAATTTTGATGATTTGGCAAGTTTATCCTTTCCTGAAATAGAACTTGAGCATGAATATGATCATGATCTTCCACTTGGTGATTCAATTCTACTTCCTGATTCAATAATGACTCCGGTGTCTCCACCTGATTTCACTTTTCCCGAGTCAACATTGGATCCTGTGCCAATTCATCATGAAATTGAGTCACCCATTTTTGATGATCATATTGAACTTGACCAATTGTGCAATTTTGAAAGTCCCATGGATAAATTGGCAAGTTCTCATTTTTATGATATTGAACCCAATGAGATATGTGACCTAGATTCTCAAACTGTGATCAAGTTCAAATTCCTGAATCATTATTGACTCCTGTTTTGTTACCCGACTTAGGTAATATTTTAGAGTCAATTTTGGTTCCCACACCTATCATTCCTGAACTTGAATCACCAATATTGAGTCACATTCCATTGTGCGAAGATTATTGTGGACTTGAGCTTCAACTTATTGACTTGGACCGACTTCCTGAACCTAGACCGACTCCTGAACCCTTACTTGATTTGAGTTTCTTCCCTGAGTCGGTATTCGTTCCCGTACCTATGACGTCCAAGTCAATAATTCCATCTTTCCACACTCCATTTTGGGACAAGGAGGTTGACACAATTGACTCTGAAATTAATTATGAAATTTGGAAATTTGATGGGGTGGAATTATTAAAAAATGATTATACATATATTTTAGTGGGTTATATAAGTAAGATTTCTGGTGGGTTCCCCCGAATTCCACAAAAAGTAGATTGGACCGCATTTCGTGGACAAATTAGACCACCACCGGAACCACCACCTTAAGGTAACTTCTGCCTTCCCTTGTTCTTTTTCATGCATATATGCATTCATTCATACATTGAGGACAATGCATGAGATAAGTGTGGGGGTGGGCTTTACTAACATACTAACATAGGTAGAAACTAACAAAAATTTGCTAATAAAAAAAAAATGTTATAAAAAGGACAATATTTTGACTTATTATTTGAAAGAAATCTAAGTTAGTTTTAAGGATTAGGAAAATCATGATTAGGATTTCTAAAAACTTGGTCAAAATAAATAAATTATTGAATTTTTAGGTATAGGAGGAGAAATTGAATAAGTAATTAGTCTTGATTTTTACCTTAATGAAATGTGCATACCTAATGCATATCTAGGATTCTAAGACAAAGACCTTTGTGCCTCATAAAAAAATTAATTTAAAAAAAAATTTCAATCACTAATTAAGCTGGATACATGTGCCTCAAGAAGCATAAGTATTCACGCCTAAAGGTGAGTTCTAAATAAAATAAAGTCCTTAGTTTTGTGGCCTAGTTCACTCGAATTTGAGTCCGCGGGGTGTTTTCTCACTTGGTGCCCTAAAGCCGACCGGTTTGGGAGCCACCGACTTTAAGTTCGCTACATGGGTGGATTAGAAAGCCTAAGAAAATTAAGGAAAAATTACGTATGTATGTACTAACACATCTAATAGTCAATTAGTTAGGTATGAGGGCCTCAAGAAGCCTTGATACTTATACGAAAGAAAATTAGATGAGTTATACATATCAAAAAAAAAGAAAAAGTATATATAAATAAATAAATAATAAAGAGGCATGAGAGTCCAAGTTAAGGAATTCCCAGTATAAATTCATAAGGATGCATATGATTTTTGGTAACGAAAAAGACTATATTAGAAATTCAGTTTTAACCCTTACCTAAAAAGGAAAATAATTCACTTTATAAAGACTAAGTTTGAAGAATGAATAAAAATGATAATCCTAAAAACTTATAGACTACTTAGTTTCTTCAAACGTATTTCAAATATTTTCTTTTTTATGGATTTTGTGGGTGTAATCCGCTGAAAACCCTCACGAGATAACACTCGTCCTCTAGGGTAACCTAGGGGTTTAACGGCTTGTTGCACATGCTAAGTGCAACCGTGATTCCTACGAAAGTGAGTTAGCTAGTTTAGTTTTCCTTTTTCTTTTGATTTTACTCGAGGACGAGCAAAAAGATAAGTGTGGGGGTGTGATTGGTAGTGAAAAGTGCATTTTTATCATTACATTTACCATCACATTTTCATATTTATTCATATAATTCTGCACATTTACTAATATTTTATGATTTATTGTGTGCAGGCCTTGAAAAAAATTAAAATAAAGAAATAAAGCCTAAAAAGAAGCCCAAAAGCCCATATTCAAGCCCAATGTAAAAGTTACAAATATTAATTGTCAAAATTGCAAATACTAAGGGCAAAAGTTGCAAATACAAAGAAGAGGGAAGGATAGACTTCTATTCAACCCTAAACACTTGCAGGATGAGGATAAAAGCCAAAAAAGAGAAGGAAATTCGTGATAAAAGATTTGGGATCTAGGTAACTTGATTCCCAAGTTATATCCAAATCCAAAGATTAAGAGCCAGGATGCAGCTTCCAGAAGGAAACGACCAGATGGACGGACCAGGAGAAGCCACGCACCAAAGCGCGTGGCCAGCCGCCACCATAAGGCCGCGGAAACGCGGCCCAAGCCGCGTTTCCGCGGCAATCAAGTGTTATCTGGGGACCCGTTTTCGTGGAGGAATTCAATCTGGACTCTACCTCCTTCTGCTCCTATAAATACCCCCTGCAGTGCAACCGAGAAGAGCGTCCAGAGGCAGAGCCAAAGGGCCAAATTTAGGGTTTTAGGTTTTCTTCTTCTAGTTTAGATTTTCTTTTCTCTTTTGTAATTTCTATTTTTCCTTTTTGTAAACTGAGAGGAGATGATGTTCTCATGGAGGAAGGAGATCTACTTGTACTGAGGGTGACAATCGGTGTAAGTTTTGCTTTTCTGCCATTGTTAAATAAATCAAATCGAGGTTCGTTCTTTTTTATTATGTTATGTTCTTTTATTCTTGTTGATTCTTGTGTATCTCAGTTTTTGTTTTCTTCTATTGTTATTCTCTCTGATGTCTTGCAAACCGTGAGAACCGATCGCTTCGAGACTGCCTAGCCGAAGAAGAGCCCTTGATGGCCTATGGCGATGAACAAGTCTTCCTAGTTTGTCTTTTATTTTCATAGTGTAGATCGAGAAGGCGGACGATCCTATACGCCATACTTGTACGCCTTCCAAGACAAGGTAAATCGTCGCAACGGTTCAAAGGTAAGCAGACTGAAGAGGTATGTATGTGTAATTTGCTTTCTTTTATTTCTTTAGTTTAGATCTCACACTACCACATTCTCAATTTTCTTTCTTCCATTGTAAATATCATTTCTTCTTCTCTATCTTCTTTCTTCCTAACTTAACATTAAAATAATAAAAAAAATTTAGAGATAACTTACAAACGCTTCCATCGCTAGTCCCTCCCTGAGGATCACGACCCGCATAGCCATTGCTACCGCGGATTCGAATTGAGCACTTGCACAACTTGTTTCTAAATCTAACATTCTTTATTTTATTGCACAGGTGAATTTCAATCAACATCCATCTAGCTTCTCAAACTTAGAAAATCAATCACTAATTGAGCACACATGGTATGTAGCACCAGTATCTAATATCCACTTAGTATCTCCTGAGTTGGCAATGATAGGAGTAGTAACAGAGAAAGAGAATACCGATGAGTCCGAGTCTGATCCACCTGTCTGTAAGGTACTGGCTTGAGTACTGACTACTCGTGCAAGATTTGCCTCAGTCTTTGACTCCTTCTTCCCTTTGGCCTTTGGGCAATTAACTTTCCAGTGCCCAAATTCTTGCAGAAGGCACACTGATTCTTCTTCAGATCTCTGAAACCTGGCCTGGACTTCGATCTCTCCCGATCACCTTTGCCCTTCCTGTATGAACCTCTGCCTCTTACCGCCAATGCCTCTGCTGATGTACTCGCCTGAGAAGACAGTCTATCTTGCCTCCTTGTATCATAGTTAGCAAGAGCAGCCGACACTTCATTATAGTGAAGGGATTTTCTACCATTGATCAATGTTAGAGTAAAAATCTCATGCTCTTCTACAGGAAGAGAGTTCAAGAGAATTATCGCTTTATCTTCTTCATCGACCTCCACATCCACATTAACTAAATCTGTAAGAAGCTTTGTGTCGCAATTCAAGTGTTCATTGATAGAGTATCCTCTCTTCATCTGAAAACTATAAAGCTTACTCTTCAGCTGCATCCTTGATTCAATGCTTTTAGTCAGATACTTTTTCTTTAGGATCTCCCCCAACTGCCTCGCAGATGTTTCGTGCAACACATGATACTTAATGTCTTGTGTTAAACAAGACCTAATTAAGCCACACGCTATTCGGTTCATCTTATCTCAATCCTCTTCAGTGGTTGAGTTTAACTTCTTCTCCAATCGTAGAGTGTCTTCGAGATTTGATGCCGTCAGTGCATCCATCACCTCGCATCTCCACATACCAAAGTAGTTCATGTCGTTGAATTTCACCACATCAATCTTTAGCAGATGTGGATTCATGGATTTCTCCATCGATGTACTTTCTCCAGCCATCTTCTTGACTAGATCCTCAAAACAATGCGAAAACAAATGGAGCTAGATAAAACAAATTTGATAAAGATAGGATATTTACCTCCACACGAAACCCTAGTAGAGTTTCCGAACAGATCTACTCCTTTGAATTGATTCCTTGAGCAATTCACACACTGTTTTGAGATCGACACACGATCTCACAAACAGTCCCAACGTCGTTTCGAGATCAACACACAATCTCCGTCAAACAGCAACAGATGCCCTTGAAATCACCAGATGATCTCACGACGAACCTGGGATCTCTGATACCAATTGTTGTGCACAGAACAACAATCTCTTGAGAAATCCTAGCCACAGATGCAGTAGAGGAACCACTGTAATGCCCCGATCTTGCAGGTACGGGTACGTTATGGCGACGTACATGCGCAGGGCAGAAATACCCTCACGTACGTAGTACAGGGAATAGCCTCCATATACACAAGAGTTCCAGCATTAAATAAGTACAAGAATACATGCAGAAAAGATCAGTGAGCATAATAGATAAAGATATATAGAAAAATAAGGAAATAAGATAAAATAATCAAGATACCTATGAATTGTATAGGTGACGAGTCTCATATGTGTATCCAGTAAAATATCTAATACTGCGATATCTCAGATCACCAACTTGGGCACGCAAATCCAAGGTTGTCAGAAAGCGACCTAGTGAGTGGTAAAATAAAGAAAGCAGTAATATGTACTATAGTAATAGATGCACGATAATAATCTATAATACATCTGTATCAGTGATACCATATAGTAGGTCAATAAGCAATAGAAATATAAAAATGTCATATTTTAATACCATCAGTACCTAGCATGTTATCATCGGGTCATGTCTACAGCAGTATCTAGTTTTATATAATAAATGTGTCTTGCTTACACAGTAATAATGACTACAAGGTATAAATAAAGCAGAATATATACAATGCAGAGTATATATGTCCATGAATAGTGTATTACCACATTGAGTATAACAAATATAAGAAAGTGTAACAAGGTATACAGGTGACATGATGTGAATAAAACACCAGGAATAGTAACAAGTATAAAGGAACAATAATATACATAAGTTGAGCATGTCATGTGATTTATACAATAATAACAATCAGTACCACTTGGTATTTTAATCAATCTCTTCCAGTATCCCATACCACTGGCAGTTCATACTAGAGCCCGCACTCCAGTCGAACCCATTCAGACATGGCATACGGGTACCATTATCCAAATGAAAGAGTGACCAAATAACAAGTGGTCCCGACGTCACTATTGTTTATATCGTTTTATTATGTGAACTGGAAACTCAATAGTCGGAGGAGCTCTAGTCAGGTGGGTGTATCCCGTGCATACCCGGGACAACGACCTTAAACGAACCCCTGGCTGCTGAGACCAGGACTACCCGCTAGGTCAGGAATAAGAAATAATATAATACAAGCGGTAGCCAGCCCTACCACGTCCCCTGCAGTGGGACTAACAATGGATCCAGACATCCACCCGACAAGACCTAGTCAACTGTCAAGTCTCTCCCATCCCCAAGTTATATTCATTATATTTGAACTACACAGTATATCAAGTACTAGAACATTGCATGGTACAAGTAATACAATCATAGGACATGAGCTTTGTTGATATCATGAAACAAAGATAACAGGAAACGATGTACAAGAGATGTGGGATTCTAGAGGTGGCCCCTGTGGCTGAGATTCACGTGGCACTTAGTTCCACACATCGTGTATCAACAACACTCATATCTAGTAACGAGAATATCCACATCGAGAATATCAATAGAAGTAATAGGAAACAATCATGCAATAGGAATACAGGAATATACATGCAACAATAAGACATGCAATATGAACGGTGATCCATATGACAAGAGTATAAAAATAATCCATGCATGTGTAACAGTGATGTGTAAACAAGATATAACTGTGTACCGAGCATCCATGTAACGATGATAACAATATATAAAATGACGGTATTCTTAGAATTGGCGTATCCGTGTACCAGTAGGATATGAATAAGAAATAATAGTGTACAGAGTATCCGTGTAACATTATAAAGTGTAGTAATGTATCCGTGTGGCAGTGCTTCAATAACGTGCAATAATTGTGTCAGCTCAGTATCCGTGAATAACAATATCTTGTAATAGGTATATAGAAAATACAATATCCAATGTACTAGAATGTTCGAGTAGAGTACATGTAGTAACGGTGTCTAGTGTGAGTCAGGTAACAGTGATCATACCATATAATCAAGTATTAGATCTCCATATTTGTAATAAATATTACAATATTATTAATATGATCAAGATCATAAAATTATTACATAAATCTATTTTAATTATCAATTTATTAGTTCATTTACTTAGTAAAATTAGTAATGTATGAACCCGCCGTTTAGACGAGTCATCTATATTTTATAATAAAGCAAGAATTCCATTTAATTCTATTTATAATGATAGTCTGATAATTATGATCAATATAAGTAAACATGATAACTATAATTTATAAAAGAAAAATACTCACAAACTGGCCATGGGAAGGTAGCTCTCTTTCTCATGATCGCAACGATGCCAGAATTGTCCAGATCGGACTCCGGATGTTCCAGATATCACCCGAACACTAAAAGTAATAGATTGGGTTAAATATGTAATATAGATATCTCAAATGCAAATAATAAACGTTAGCAGGGGTTTTCTGTAATATTACATTTATTGGGTTTTGGATGCGGGTTTAGTAAGATAACGAGTCAAATGTGGATCTGATAACCCGAACCCATAACTTAAGTTAATATGGGTAATGAGTTAATGGGTTACAGGGCTAATGGTTGATTTAATGGGTTTTGGGTTTAAACCCATTAGAAGAAGAAAGAGAGAACGATAGAGAGGGGGCATGGGCTGGCGGCGGCCGACGGCCCCGCCTCGCCAGCGGCGACGGCCAAAGAACGCGAGAGAGGGAAAGAAAAAAAGAAGGAGAGGGAGAGAGACGAAGAAGAAAAATAGGAAGAAGAAAGAGAAGAAAAGAAAAGGAAGAAGAAAAAGAAGAAGAAGAAGAAGAACAAATGAAGGAGGCAAAAAGGGTGGCACCCGGGCTAGGGCGCGGCCGACGGCCCGGGGGCACCAACGGCCTGGCCTGGCCTGGCCTGGCCGCTGGCAGCAGGTCAGGCTTCCCCTTTTGGGTCTGGATAGAGAAAGGGAAAGAGGGGGAAGAGTGAGGAGAAGTGGGGGAGAGAGAGAAAGAGAGGGAAGAGAGGGAAAGATGTTTTTAAGAGAGAGTTTTTGAAATAGAAAGAGGGAGAGTGAGAAGGGATTTAACGGAGGGGGAGAGAGAGAGGCGGTGGAGCATGGCCGTGTCTTGGCTTGCGGGAGAAGAAAAGAAGTGATTGAAGGAGAAAAAGAAAGAAAGAAAGAAAAGGAAATGAATAAATTAATATTATTTAATTAATATTAAATTGGGTCAAAATTGAACTAGTCTCGAATGAATCCCAAATATTCTGTAAAATAGATAATATTATATAGAGGAGGAATGTGAAATCGGATTCCAAAAGTTCTTGCTGATTTGCAAGAGAAAAATCCTGAAAGGTATTACCAATACTGGGCGACACCGGTGTGGCTAGATTTTTCATAAATTTAGAAAAATCTCCAAAAATACTCTAACGTAAAAAATAAGATTCTAAGACACAAGGTGAAAGAAGATTCTCAAAATTCTACTCCGTTTGAGAATTAAAAATCGTAGAGCTGATTATCGGTATCAGTCGCACCGACTACGAAGATTTTTCAAAATAACTCAGAAAAATTCCAGAAAATTCTGAAAAATCTAAAATATTAGAAAATAATATCTGAAACAGAATCGGCTCAATCAGACTACCAGGAAGGTCAAATCAATTTTGTACGCCGTATCGAGCATTGATACTGTGATACGTACATCAGGGATCAGGGGGTTACAACCACCCAATGACAAGAACAATTAAACAATACGAAGAAAACAAAACGCAAGATTTAACAAGGTTCGGCAAATTGCCTACATCCTCGGGCAAGGAAGAGAGAGTGCTTTATTGATTCAATAACCAATACAATTTTTCTGCATACATATGAAGAGGACTCTGCCCCTTTATTTATAGCCAAGAAAACCCAGAAGAATTGGAAACTACAATTGGACTCGTTTCCAATTCAGAAAAGAAATCTGAAATCTGAAAGGATCCGTCTATTGGTCGACCAGCCGGTCGACCGGCCCAAGTCTCGGTCGATCGTGCCGGTCGACCGCTCCAAACCGCAAGCAAAACCATGTCAATCGATCGACCGTGTGTCAACCGTTCTTCTGCTGCGGTCGACCGTTATTGCCTGTACATGTTGGTGCATACCGGTCGACCGGTAACTGCTATCGGTCACAAATTGTCTTCGTCTTTGGCTACCTTATCTTCGTCTTTGGCTCTCTCTCTTTCCTACACATATATATTGCATAATCTATAATTACATTCCCACATTTCATGTGTAGTAAACTTTACTATTTAACTTGTCTTAATATCTAATTTTATTAGATGATTATTAATGGAGGGAGAGAATATAATACCAAATAAATACCAGTTAAATTGAATTTCTATGGATCAATTTGGTTAGCTTGAAGATCAAAGGGAAAATTGCAAAATTCAGAGCTGAAACTGAAATCCAATTGGATAAGATGAGATACCAAAAGAATCAAGAACATGCGCCCCCAGATCTGGCTCAATAGCCAGATTCAGGCCACGGATCCGCGGCACAGGTCACTGATCCGCGACATAGTTGGGGTGGTTGGGGGAGCATTTGCTCCCCAATCTTCAGACGCTTCTCTCCTTCCAATTTCAGCTATAAATACTGCACATTCTGAAGGCAAATAAAAAGTGGAGAGGCAGAGAGCTTGGATTAGGATTCTTATCCTAATTTAACTCAGATTTTTCTTTTTATTTTTTCTTTTTATTTCAATATAATTTTTCTGTTTATTTGTAAACTTAGATTAGAGAAGAGATTCATGAGAGAAGGAGAGTAAGAAATGTATTTAGAGTGACACTGAATATAATATTTTTCATTTTTCATTTTTTCAATTAATCGAAGTATGCTCTTTGTTTTCTTTTTCTTGTTGTTTTTACTTCATTTCTTTTGGTATCGATTGCAATCCAAGTGAGTGAGATAATTGGGATCGCGTTGCCTTTGCGAGTGCCACCGATAGCTCATAACAATGAGTTCTAGTCTCAATCTATATCATTTCAAACTTGTGTTATCTTGATGACGTAATGTGGAAGAAACTCGAACCAACTCTTATGGGCTATGCGTTGATTGTCTCCGAATCAAGGTAAAACCGTCACCAACGATCAAAGGCAAATAATCAGTCATAAGAGGCAAGTATACTTTTGTTGTCTTTCTTTCTTTTAATTTCTTAGTTTTAAAAAGACTATAAAAAACCAATTCTTTCTTTTATTTCTTTCTCTTTTAACTTAGTTCTTCTAACTTAAAACGAAAACATCACGCCATCTTCTTCTTCTATCTTCTACTTTTTTTTCTAACTTAACTCTTTTCTTTTCTTGTATTTCAAAAACTAAGAAGAAACTATTTAACCGTTCTTAGTAAACTTAAAAATAATACTTAAATGCTTTCATCGCAGTCCCTTCTCGTGGATCACGACCTGCATAGCCACTTGCTATAGTGGTAGCCACTTGCTATAGTGGTAGTATTGAGAAATCTTAGCACAATACCTTATAAATTCTAAACTCTATTTTTCTGTACAGGTTTCACCTTGATCAAATTTTGGAGCCGTTGCCAGGGGGATGGTAAATATTTTTAGTTTACTAACGGTTAACTTTTTCTTCTCTATTTTTGTGTGCAGGGCTGATTTCAGGAATCTAAAAGTTGCAGTGAATATATTGCTACTTTGTGCCTTTGCCTAAAAAGGCAGAGCATCAGAGCCCATAATTGTGTCGCATAAATATGGTAAAAGCCGTGTTTTCACGGCATTTGTGGTAAACTACTAACTATAGTTTCTTACAGGTTGCTTGAAATTCAAGTATTTAGCTTATTTTCCCTATTTAGCATATTATGCACACTGTTTTAATTCAACAGTAATGTGATTGTTTGTAAATGCTAAAAAAAGTTAGATATTGCAATCTACGCATTTGTTTAATTCACTATATTTTTATCACTGTTGAAGAATGCTGGAGCAAATGTACGTGTGCATTGTGCATAGTATTTAGTTTAGAAAACACTCTTGTATGATTTAATCGCCTTGAGTGTTACTTTTTGCTAACTAATTATACACTTGCACTAAAACGACTAAGGGTTTAACTTATAAATAAGATAAGGGTGGGAGAGTCATTACCCTTTCTTAGCCCGAAAGCCATCTCCTCACTCACTAATCCAATCCTAACTAAAATCAAGTAGATTTTGGCCCTAGGAATATCTCAGGCTCAATATGAGATTGATTTCAGGTCAAATAGGTGTCTAAGGATGGAGATTAAAAGGTAAAATTCTCGAAAACCAGTGGTTTGGTATAATTAAGACCCAGTTGCTCTACATGGATATCTTCCATTGCTTTTTGTTCCTACCTGTCCGATTAATCTATGATCAGACTGCTGCAATATACTTCTCTGGAATAGTTAACCAGTTATGAATCATTTAGGTCTAAAGTTTACCCTAACATAGGCTAGATTTTTCTTTCTTTGATATGTTTTTTTTGTTTTTTTGTTTTGATTTGTCGTTTTTGTTTGATATGAATCATAATTATAATTTTTTTCATGCAAATGTAAATCAATATTTCACCCGACCTCTTTTGACTCGGATATCACCAACCCAGCATTACATAATTTTAACCAACCAAGTATACTTGATTAGTTTTTTCTGACTCAACATATGCCCCAGTCGCAATATTATGAACAAGAACAGAACAACCATCTCCACTCTTCACCAAGTCAGTGGGGATGCAACTCTCTTAAGTCATTTTATCAACCACCTTAGCAACATTCAGTTTCGTATGCTCCTTACCAAGATCAGTCTATGAAAGAAAAATCTGACTTAGAAAAGAGTACAAAGTCTTAAGTGAGGCCGAATGTCAATTTCAAAAATTGTTGACTCACAACTTACACAAAATTTCTAAATCTAAGATCCTTACTCAAAGTTTCAAGTCCTACCACAACAAGAAGAACCTTTTAACTTAGAAAAGAGTTTGGAAGCCTTGATTCAGATTAAAAATGATTACATCAATAGGACTGATTTAGATCAGTTATGTAACCTAATGATTAATAGGAATGAGAAAACTCTACCTAACACATTTTCAACCATTCCTGATTTTTCTAACCATATTGATAAGAATCAAGAATCATGGTGTCTTGGTACCTATAATCAAGATTTAATTTCATCACACCACCTTGAACTTGACCAATACTAAACCATTAACAAATTACAAGTTATTACTTCAATGAGATTGCACTTAAACATGAAAGTGACCCCGATCCACAACTTTGTGATTCAGATCCAATTTTGAACCTATGTTGACTTCAGTATCCTTACCCGATTTGGACCCAATTCCCGAGCCAACACTAATTCTTGTACCTATAAATTTAGAACATGAACCACCGAATTTGAATTGTCACATTCCTTTGATGGAAAATGAATGTGAATTTAAATTCTTTCATTTGGACCCAACTCTTAACTCAAACTGACTATTGAACCTAAACTTGATTTAAGTCATATTCCCGAGTTAATATCGGTTCCCGTACCTTTCGCTTTTGAGCGCAAATCAATCACTTCACCAAATCATATTCTATTGTTAGACCAAGGTATAGACCATTACGACTCCGAGATGATATTCCAAGATTAGTCATATAATTGGGATAATTTTCATGTGAGGATATTACATGATTCAAATAAAATAGGAGATAGTAACAGTGTAAATAAGAAAGAGGTCAAAGGTGGATTCCACCAACCACCACATTATTTAAATTGGGCAGCAAGGCTTGCCCCAATCTGACCATCATCGAAACCACCACCTTGAGGTAAAATTTATCCTTTCCTTTCTTCATTTTCATGCATATATGCATTCATTCATACATTAAAGACAATGCATGAGATATGTGTAGGGGGGTTACTAAAAGTTTTTATTTTTAAATTAAAAGTAAAAAAATATGTATATAAATTCTTTTCTTTAAAAACTTTTGGAAAAGAGAAACAATATTTTGACCTATTTTTGTAAGAAATTAAGTTAATTTTAAGAAATAGGGGAATCATAATTTGAATTTCTTATGCTTGATCAAGTAAGATTATTTATTTGATTTCTAAGTTTAGGGAAAAAATTAAAAAATAATTTAGTCTTGATTTTTACTTTAATGAAATATGCATACTTTATACACTTACACACTTAGAGTTCAAAATCAAAGATTCTTATGCTTTATAAAAAAAGAAAAATATATATACTAAAAATCCTCTGATTAAGCTGGATGTTTGTGCCTCGTAAAGCGTAAGTATTCACGCCTAAAAGTGATCCATATAATTAATAAAAACTCTTAGTTTTGTGGCCTTATTTGCTTAAGTCCTTGGGTGTTTTCTCATCCAGTGCCCTAAGACCATCCGGTTTGAGAGTCATCGACTAAATGCTTGTTACATGGGCGAATTAAAAATCCTAAGAGAACTAAGGGATATTACCGCCATAATATGTGTAAAATAAGGCATAAGAGTTAGAGTTGAAGAATCCTTAGTCAAAACACGCACGGTCACAAAGGTGCATATGATTTAGGTTAAAATAATAGACTAAGCGAGAAATACAATTTTAATCCTTATTTTGATTGATAACAAGTTTTTAAATAAAGACTAACTTTAGGAATAAATAGTTTGGTGATTCTAAGACTTATAGGTTACTTGATTTTTTTTTAAGAATGCTTCAAATATTTTTCTTTTTTCCAAAATGCATTTTTTAAAATACCAACACTTTATTTTTCTTTTTTTTATGGATTTTATAGGTGTAATTCATTAAAAACTCTCAGGAGACTACAACTCCTCCTCTTAGGGTATTCTAGAAGTTTAAAGGCTTGTTGCACATGCTCAGTATGGTCGCGTAACCTGCGAAAGTGGTTTAATAAAGTTATAAGTTTAGTTTTTTGTTTTGCTTATGGACGAACAAAAGATAGGTATGGGGGTGTGAATGTACATATATATTGCATAACCTATAATTACATTCTCATATTTATTGTGTAATAAACTCTGCTATTTAACTTGTATTAATGTCTAATTTGTGCATATGATTATTAATGGAGAGAGAGAAGATAATACCAAATAAATACAAGCTAAATCAAATTTTTATCGATCTATTTGGTTATCTTGAAGATCAACTAGGATATTATTAAATGCAGAGTTCAAACTGAAAAACCAATTAGATAAGAAGAGATATCAGAAGAATCAAGAGCACGCGCCCTCAGATCTGGCTCAATGGCCAGATCCGCGGTATAGTTGGGGTTGTTGGTGGAGCGTTTACTCTACCCAATCTTCAGATGCTTCTCCCCTTTCAGTTTTAGCTACAAATACTGCACATTCTAAAGGCAAATAAAAAGTGGAGAGGCAAAGAGCTAGGATTAGGATTCTTACTCTAGTTTAACTTAGATTTTTCTTTTTATTTCAATGTAATTTTTTGTTTATTTGTAAACTTAAATTAAAGAAGAGATTCATGAGAGAAGGAAATGCAATTAGAGTGTCACTAAATGTAAAATTCTTTTAATTTTCAATTTAATCGAAGTTTGCTCTTTATTTTCTTCTTCTTCTTCTTCTTGTTTTTACTTCATTTTTTTTGTATCAATTGCAATCCAAGTGAGTCAGATAGCATTGGAATCACCTTGCCTTTACGAGTGCCACTGATAACTCATAATGATAAATTCTAGTCTCAATCTGTATCATGTCATTCTTGTGTTGTCTTGATGATATAATGTGGCGCCCCGATCCTGGCGGGTACGGAGACGCCACTGCGACGTACATACGCAGGGCGATGGTACCATCACGCATGTACGCTGAGCATCAATACAACACAATACAGGGATCAGAGTGCGAAAATACGTGGTGTTATACATTCCAACATAAAATAGTACAAGTACTTAGTCATCACAAATAGTGACATAATATTATATCAATATTACATCACTAGATAGTACAAAACTAGACTGTACAGGGTACAAAAGATAATAACTCACGAGCTGGAAAGGGAATCTCACGAGCGGGGAAAGACTGGACGAGGCTACGGCTGATCCGCCTTCTTGTCGAAGTAGGCCTGATCCTCAGCTGATGGGTCCACCTCGGTCCAAACTGCTAGATCTGGACATGCAAATTCAGGGTTGTTAGTGGGCAACCCAGCGAGTGCAAGAAGAATCCAAATGGTAAGTACAAATAATAGCAAGTACATCATGTCAAATATAATGTATCCAAATCAATAAGCATGGATTAACCACCATAAATAGTGAAAAATGGAAATAACATTAGAATTTATGTGGCATGAAATAAAAGCAAGTGTAGCAGGTCAAATATCATGTAATCAAATTAGTAAGCATGGAGTAACTACAATAAATAGCAAGTATGGAAATGACGCTAAAATTCATGTAGCATGAAGTCACTTATCAAGTTATTATTAAGACTCGTTCAATTTGTATGTTTCGGTATATGACCGGTGTCATATACTTCCGCATACAAGTCGAGCAAGGTTGGTTATTAGAAATTGATGAGGAACGATGAACCATGTTTAGAATGGGTCCCGTGCATGTCCGGAAAAACGGTCCAGGAGTATCCGGTACTGAGCCGGAACGTACCGCTAGGCACCGGGACTTACTATATGCCCGAAGGTCTTAGTATACGTCCGAACAGGAATAGAGTGTCACTGTTCCCCATAGGATATACCCAGGGGATTATAGCATACCCGGCAGGCAGGCAAGGGGGTAGGGGTGCTAGTACACCCCTTAGAAACGCCTAGTGGCCTCCAGGTCGAATCCAACAGGAGTAGTTGTACAACATATGTATGGCCACCATAAACATAGAAGCTATATCGATGCCCATCAATTTTTCCCATCCCGGTGTAAGATGTTTAAATATAACAGAGTCTCAAATAATAATGTCCACAGGGTTTTCACAAAAGTACAATATCCATGGTTGTCCTTTTACAGGGGTCAACAGGTGTATAATATCAGGAGTAATGTCAGGAGCCTCCCTATTTCAGGGGTTCAAGTATACAGGAGTACAGGAGTGCAGGAGTACCAAATATCTGGTAATAATATAATAGTCATGCCAAGTTCCCGTAAAAGTGATAGCCATGAATATGTCATATAATACATAGGTATCAGGGGTGGTAGTGTCCGATCAAGAGTCACAATGTCAAGTCAATGTACTTATTCTACATGAAAGCATGTCATATACCGTGTGTCAAGAGCAGGTGTCAAGTACGACATATCAAGGATCGGTGTCTAATATCAAGTGATAAGTGTAGCATACCAAGTACCAGTGTCGGGTATCATATGTCAAATACAGCATGGCAAGTACTGGTGTCGGGTATCATGTGTCAAATATAGTATGGCAAGTACCAGTGTAAATACCGTGTGCCAGTGTAAATACTGAGTGCTGGTGTCATAAATCATATATCAACTGTAACATGCCAAGTGTCGGTGTAAATACTGAGTATCGGTGTAAATACTAAGTGCCGGTGTCATAAATCATATATCAAGTGTAACATGTCAAGTGCTGGTGTAAATACCGAGTACCGGTGTCATAAATCAAATATCAAGTATACATGTCTAGGGTCGGTGTCAAATGTCACGTGTCAAGTATAGCATGTCCAGGGTCGGGTGAATACCGAGTACAACATCACATATTAACTTGCATAGCATAATATCATGTACTAAAATTACGGTAACAAGTGCTAGGCATGCTAAAATATCCACATATCAATTCCACACTATATATACAAGAGCGTCTATTTTTAAGTGTATTAAAAGCACTCGCCTGAAACCGGGGTGAAATACCTGTTAAAAATCCGAAAAATCGGCGATCCGCACGAGAAATCCACTAGCCCATAGTTGTATATTAAAATATATAATTATAAATATATATATATATATTAGAGAGGGAATGAGAGAGAGAGAGAGAGAGAGAGAGAGAGAGAGAGAGAGAGAGAGAGAAAGTTGTAGGAAGGAGAGAGAGAAAATAGGGTGTTTTAAAAGGAAAAATAGGAATTAAAAGGGAAGGGGGTAGGGTTGTAAATATAGTGAAGTAATAAGGGGATGAGGGGAGGGATATTTTAAGAATGAGGAAAAGTGGGTTTTTATTTAGGGAATGAAATGAAAAGAAAGAATGAATGAATGAAAGAAGAAAGAAAGAAGGAAAGAAAGGGAAAAAAATGAAGGGGAGGGGGTTGGCCGGCCAGCCGCCGGCGCCGGCACCGCCGGGAGGGGGCGGGCGGCGCGTGCCCTAGGGGAGGAGTAGGGAGGAGGATGTGGTGTTGTATGGGTTGTTGTTGGTGGAGGTAGTGATGGTTGGTGGTGGTGGTTGGTGGCGGTGGTGGTGGTGATGATTGGTGGTGTTGGGGAGTTGGAGGAGATGGAGGAGGTGATGATGGGGTGGTGGAAGTGGAGAATTTGATGGAGATGAGGGTGAATTTTGGAGGAGGAAGGGAGGTGATGGAGGTGGGTTTGGATAAAATTGGTGGTGGTTGGTGGTTAATGGAGGTTGAAGAAGGTGGTGGAGTGGAGAGGGGTTGTGGGAGAGGGGGTGGCCAGCCTAGGGTGGCCGACGGTGGTGGCTCCAGTGGTGGAGGCAGCAGTGATGGATTTGGAGGAGTTGGTTGGTGTTTTAGTGGGGGAGATGAAATGAGATGGAGAAGAATAGAAAGAAAGGAAGAAAGAAGGGAAGATATAAGAAAGAGAGGGAGTAGGAAAGCATGGGAAGGGGAGTGGGGGGGATGGCCCCCTGCTGCTAGTTCTGCAGCTGCTGCTGCAGTTGTGGTGCAGGGAATGGGAGGTGGAGTGTGGGGGAAAGTCAACGGGGGAGGAGAAAAGAAAGAAAAAGAAAGGAAATTAAAGAAAAGGAAAAAAAGGAAAAAAATAGTTTAAAAATTTTTATTATTACATAAATAATTTATTATAATTTTTGAAAGTACAAGGTAGGGGAGTAGAGAAGGGAAAAGTAAGAAAAGAAATTGTCAGTAAAAATATTATTATTTTAATAGGGCGAAAATTTGACTATTTCAGAAACGTTCCAAAAAAATTCTCAAAAATAAAAAATATTATTTTAAGATGCTTGGTGAAATCAGATTCAAGAAATTCAATGTAATTTTCAAATTAAAAATCTTGAAATCTTCCTGCGACACGACCGACACCAGAATCGGTGAAATTTTGATAAATTTTGAAAAATCTCAAAAAATATTTTTTAGATAGAAAATGAAAATCTAAGAAGTAATGTGAAAGCCGTTTTTAAAAATTCTATGCCATTTGAAAACTAAAAATTCGGGAATCAGTCAACGATGTCGACCGACACCGGTTTTGGAGATTTTGCAGAAAAATTCTAGAAAATTCCAGAAAATCATGAAAAATTTAAGATATTAGAAAACAGTGTCTGAAACTGAAATCGATCAAATCGAACTACCAGAAAGTCAATTCGGGCTACTGGTTGGTACCGGGTTCCCGGTTCGAGTCAGAGCTGACTCTAGGTCTGAGATTTCAGATCCGATACTCAATAATATAAGCAATCACAACCCAAGAGCAAATACTAGAAGAAAATGAACAATATGGTCGAAAAAATTTTGGGACACATATCTGGGTACGTATCCCGGGAACGGGGTGCTACAATCTACCTACCTAACAAAAATTTCGTCCTCAAAATTTCTATAAGGAAAGGGATGAACATGGAAATAAAGAATTGACAAGACAAGAGATGGACTTCAAGAGAATATTACCATTCAAGGCTCGAACAGATGCGAGTAACGGTCACGAATGACATCTTCCCGCTCCCAAGTTGCTTCTCCTAGACTATGCCTGTTCCATGAAACTAGCACCAATGGGATAGTCCGGTTCTTCAGGGTCTTGACGCTTCTGTCCACAATAGCCATTAGTTGCTCAGTATATGACAAATCTGGCTGTAACTCCAACTCTGAATAATCTAATACATGGCTATCACCCCTGATGTATTTTCTCAGCTGCGACACATGGAACACATTGTGCACTCCTTCCAGTGATGGCGGCAGCGCCAATCTGTAGGCCTCCCACTCGCTCCAATATCTCAAACGGGCCTATATACCTTGGACCCAGCTTCCCACGTGCACCAAATCTGATCACTCCCTTGATCGGAGATATCTTCAGAAACACATACTCTCCCACCTGAAACTCCAACGGTCTTCTATTGGAATCTGCCCAACTCTTCTGTCTGTCCTGAGCTACACGAAGGTGCTCTTGAATGGTCCTGATCTTGTTCACTTCCTGTACTATCACATCCGGCCCCAAATGCCTTCGCCACCAACTTCATCCCAACACAATGGTGATCTGCATCTCCTGCCGTATAGGGCTTCAAACGGAGCCATCTTGATGCTTGCCTAATAGTTGTTATTGTAGGAAAACTCTGCCAAATGTAGATGGTCTTCCCACGATCCTTTGAAGTCTATCATGCAAGCCCTCCACATGTCTTCTAAGATCTGAATGGTCCGTTCGGACTGCCCGTCTGTCTCTGAATGATAAGATGTGCTAAACTTCAGACGGGTCCCCAGACTCTCTTAAAGGCTCTCCCAGAAGCGAGATTTGAACGTCGTGTCCCTGTCTGACACGATACTAATTGGAACTCCATGCAGTCGAACAATCTCCCTCATGTACTTGTCTGCCAAAAGCTCCGTAGATTGTCCCACTCTGAATGGTATGAAATGTGCTTACTTAGTGAGACGGTCAACAACTACCCATACCGCCTTGTTCCCCTTTGGACTGTGGGGTAGAGCGATGACAAAATCCATAGTAACATGCTCCCACTTCCATTCTGGTATTGGCAAAGGCTGTAATAATCCAGCTGGTCTCTGGTGTTCAGCCTTCACTTGCTGACACACTAGACACTTCGCCACATATTGTGTGATCTCTCTCTTCATCGCATTCCACCAGAAATGTTACTTCAGATCCTGATACATCTTAGTTCCTTCAGGGTGTATAGAGTAAACTGAGCTATTGGCTTCAACTAAGATCTTCTGTCAAATCTCCCCCTGAGGCACATAAATTCTGCCCCTGAAATAGAGTGCACCATCAGTATGTATGCAAACATCCGACCTCAGCCCTGCTTCCACTTGTTCTCTGAACTTAGTAATCTGGGATCTTCTCTCTGAGCTTCTCTGATCTCTTTCATCAATGTCGGCTGGATCTGAAATGCCATCAACTGCACGGATTCACTGGTCCTTCGAATCACCATCAAATCTAGCCGTCTCATCTCCTTGAGTAACTCCTCTTGTTGAGTGAGCAACACAACCATGTTGGCTTCAGGTCTCCTACTCAAGGCATCCGGCACAACATTAACCTTGCTAGGATGATAGTGCAGATCTATATCATAATCTGCCATCAACTCAAGCCATCGCCTCTGCCTCATATTCAATTCCTTCTGAGTGAAAATGTACTTCAGGCTCTTGTGATCAGTGTAAATCAATACTCGGTCACCAAGCAGGTAATCCCTCCAAATCTTCAACGCAAAGATCACAGCTGCCAGTTCTAGATCATGCGTTGGGTAATTCTTCTCATGAGGCTTTAATTGCATGGATGCATAAGCCACCACATGTCCATGCTGCATCAATACGCATCCAAGACCTTTCCCTGAAGCATCACTGTATACCACCATCCCTCCTGTCCTTGAGGGTGTCTTCAAGATTGGAGCTGAAATCAACTAGTTCTTTAACTCCTCAAAAGCAGACGCACACTCCTCAGTCCATATGTACTTCTCTCCCTTCCTGATAAGCTTGGTCAAAGGAGCTACAATCTTCGAGAAGTCCTGAACGAACCTTCGATAATATCAAGCTAGTCCGATGAAGCTCCTGATCTCTGTCACGGACTTCAGAGTCGGCCAATCCTTCACTGCCTGAATCTTGCTGGGATCCACCGAGATTCCTTCCTTAGAAACAACATAGCCCAAGAATGTTATACTCTTCAGTCAGAACTCACACTTACTAAGTTTGGCATGAAGTTGCTCAAGTCGGAGAGTCTATAGCACAATCCTCAGATGCTCCGCATGCTCCTCTTCATTCATGGAATAGACCAAAATATCATCAATGAACACCAACACAAACTTATCCAGATAGGGTGAGAAGATTCTATTCATCAAGTCCATAAAGACTGCTGGGGCATTTGTAACTCCAAAGGGCATAACTAAGAACTCGTAATGACCATAGCGAGTCCTAAATGCCGTCTTCTGGATGTCTTCCTTCTTCACCTTCAACTGATGGTACCCCGACTGCAGATCTAACTTAGAGAATACTTAGGCCCCATGAAGTTGATCAAAGAGATCATCAATCCTCGGCAAAGGGTACCTGTTCTTGATGGTGACTTTGTTCAACTCTCGGTAATCAATACACAATCTCTTGCCACCATCCTTCTTATTTGCCTATAACACTGGTGCTCCCCAAGGTGAAATACTCGGTCTAATCAGACCCTTGCTCGAATACTCCAGCAGGTGCTCCTTCAATATAGCTAATTCAGTTGGTGCCATCCAGTGCGGTGCTTTAGAGATGGGAGTCGCTCTTGAAATAAGGTCAATAGAGAACTCCACAACTCTATCAGGTGAAAGTCCTGATATCTCCTCAAATACATCCAGGAATTCATTCCACACTGACACCGTGTTCTTCTTATCTTCTGCAGTGGCACAATCCAGTTGGTCTTCCTTCCTGAGGGGCTTGCGCTCTCCAAAGAACTGGAACTCCGGTTGGTGTGGAATCCTGAAGATCACCTTCTTGTTCCGACAGTCGATCACCGCATGATACTTGCTGAGCCAAGTCATGCCTAGGATCACATCGTACCCTCCAGTGTCTAGTACGAACATGTCGGCTTCTAACCTCCTACCACATAACTCCACAGTGCATGCCTTGCAAATCTTATTAGTAATGACTACCCCATTTCCCGTACTAATTTTCCACTGGTCACCCATATATACTAGGGGTATAGAATGCAAAGCAGTAAATCTACTAGATATGAAGCAATGCGATGCACCGGTGTCAAAGAGTGATAAGACTGGAACTGAGTGGACCAAGATTGTACCTGCCACTACTTCTCCAGATGCATCAGCTTCCTCTGCTGTCAAGTTGTAGGCCTGGCCTCTCCCGCGGCCTACTCCAGTCCTGGGTCCCCTCTGAGCCTGACCCAGAGTCTGACGCTGGGGAGGAAGTGCAGCTCCTCTGCCTACTGGTCCTGAATTCCTCCTTATCGGTGGTGCTAAAAATGCTGGGGGAGCTGCTCGAGCTGGAGGTGCTGGTGGTGCCACTCGTGCTGGAAGTGCTGGTGGTGCTGGAGTTGCATCCAGGTCTTCTCGAATGGACATTCTCCCACCGAGTGGTTGCCGGATCCGCATGCCAAACACAGTCCATTGGCCATACGGTAGTTCCGCTGATTGTGTCCAGGCTTCTGGCAATAACCACACACAAGCTGCTAAGAAGGAGGCTGAAATGGCCGCTTGGCTACTGGGGCACCAAAAGATCTGACTGGATTCCCCTATGCACCTGCTGGAACTGGCGCTTCATAGGCTTGTGCTGCAGCTTAACTCTCCTCTTCTTCTCCAATCCCTGCTCCACATCACGAGCAATAGAAAGAACTTAAGAGTATGTCTTCAGCTGGTGGGGTATAAGCAACATCTGGATATCCACCCTCAGTCCTTGCTAAAACCTGCTAACTCTCTTCTCCTCTTTGGCTACAATATATGGTGCAAACCGACTAAGTCTCAGGAATTCAGCAGCATACTCATCCACCGATCGATTCCACTGCTGCAGCTTGATAAACTGCTCCTCCATCTCTTTCTGAGCTGTTGCAGGGAAAAACCTCTCATAGAAGCCCTTCAAGAACTGGTCCCAAGAGATAGGCTTCTCCAGCCTTGCCTCCTCGGCTAGCCACCAAGTCCTCGCCACATCTTTCAGCTGGATCTTGGTAACTTCCACCTGGTTCTCACCAGGAATTCTGGCCGCCTTCAGAAGATCAGTCATGTCGATCAACCACTGCTCTGCATCCAGGTACTTCTCCGTGCCTGAAAATTCTGCCGGCTACAATCTCTGAAAATTCGATATAGTACCCGGCCTCTACTCCTGGGGTGCAGTCAGCAATCCTTATCGCAAGAGCTCTGTCTGTTGCTGCTGGCTATTCATCATCCCCTAGAGTATCCTCATCATGTCGTTCTCCCGTACGGACCTTCACGGGAAGTGCTGGGACCGTTCAGTGTCCCTCGTCTCTCCATATCCGAGCTGACTGAAAAGGTGATGAAATAAGAAACTGCATGAGATTTCAGAAATCAAGGGATGGATTTCAAGAAAAAAATAGACAACTTTGTACTTGTGATTGGAATGTATAACAAAGACTTGTGTGACTCAGTCGTAAATTAATCCAACATTAATTTGCAGACTGGTTGTACTGAAGGTGTGAGAGCCTAGGCTCTGATACCAACCTGTGGCGCCCCGATCCTGGCGGGTACGGAGACGCCACTGCGACGTACATACGCAGGGCGATGGTACTATCACGTATGTACGCTAAGCATCAATACAACACAATACAGGGATCAGAGTGCGAAAATACGTGGTGTTATACATTCCAACATAAAATAGTACAAGTACTTAGTCATCACAAATAGTGACATAATATTACATCAATATTACATCACTAGATAGTACAAAAGTAGACTGTGCAGGTTATAAAAGATAATAACTCACGAGCTGGAAAGGGAATCTCGTGAGCAGGGAAGACTGGACGAGGCTACGGATGATCCACCTGCTCCTCGAAGTAGGCCGGATCCTCAGCTGATGGGTCCACCTCGGTCCAAACTGCTAGATCTAGACATGCAAATCCAGGGTTGTTAGTGGGCAACCCAGCGAGTGCAAGAAGAACCCAAATGGTAAGTACAAATAATAGCAAGTGCATCATGTCAAGTATAATGTACCCAAATCAATAAACATGGATTAACCACCATAAATAGTGAAATATGGAAATAACATTAGAATTTAGGTGGCATGAAATAAAAGCAAGTGTTGCAGGTCAAATGTCATGTAATCAAATTAGCAAGCATGGAGTAACTACAATAAATAGCAAGTATGGAAATGACACTAAAATTCATGTAGCATGAAGTCAATTATCAAGTTATTATTAAGACTATTCAATTTGTATGTTTCGGTAAATGACCGGTGCCATATACTTTCGCATACAAGTCGGGTGAGGTTGGTTATTGAAAATTGATGGGGAACGACGAACCATGTTTAGAATGGGTCTAGTGCATGCCCGGGACAACGATCCAGGAGTACCCGGTACTGAGCCGGAACGTACCGCTAGGCACCGGGACTTACTATATGCCCGAAGGTCTTAGTATACGCCCGAACAGGAATAGAGTGTCACCGTTCCCCACAGGATATACCCAAGGGATTATAGAACACCGACAGGCAAGCAAGGGGGTAGGGGTGCCAGTACACCCCTCGGAAACGCCTGGTGGCCTCTAGATCGAATCCAACAGGAGTAGTTGTACAACATATGTACGGCCACCATAAACACAGAAGCTATATCGATACCCATCAATTTTCCTCATCCCGGTGTAAGTTTTTTAAATATAACAGAGTCTCAAATAATAATATCCACAGGGTTTTCACAAAAGTACAATATCCATGGTTATCCTAATACGGGGGTCAACAGGTGTATAATATCAGGAGTAATATCAGGAGCCTCCCTATTTCAGGGGTTCAAGTATACAGGAGTACAGGAGTGCAGGAGTACCAAATATCTGGTAATAATATAATAGCCATCTCAAGTCCCCGTAAAAGTGATAGTCATGAATATGTCATATAATACACAGGTATCAGGAGTGGTAATGTCAGGTCAATAGTCATAATGTCAAGTCAATGTACTTATTCCACATGAAAGCATGTCATATACCGTGTGTCAAAAGCAGGTGTCAAGTACGACATATTAAGTATCGATGTCTAATA
The DNA here is from genome assembly GCA_038442645.1 of Agave tequilana. Classification (NCBI taxonomy): domain Eukaryota; kingdom Viridiplantae; phylum Streptophyta; class Magnoliopsida; order Asparagales; family Asparagaceae; genus Agave; species Agave tequilana. Next base: position 85,321 of record JAVJIF010008184.1, on the reverse strand, counting down.
TCAAGTGATAAGTGTAGCATGGCAAGTACCAGTGTCGGGTATCATATGTCAAATACAGCATGGCAAGTACCGGTGTCGGGTATCATGTGTCAAATATAGTATGACACGTACCAGTGTAAATACCGTGTGCCAGTGTAAATACCGAGCGCCGGTGTCATAAATCATATATCAAGTGTAACATGCCAAGTGTCAGTGTAAATACTGAGTACCGGTGTAAATACCGAGTGCCGGTGTTATAAATCATATATCAAGTGTAACATGCCAAGTGCCGGTGAAAATTTTGAGTACCGTGTAAATATCAAGTACCAGTGTCATAAATCAAATATCAAGTATACATGTCTAGGGTCGGTGTCAAATATCACGTGTCAAGTATAGCATGTCCAGGGTCGGGTAAATACCGAATACAACATCACATATTAACTCGCATAGCATGATATCATGTACTAAAATTACGGTAACAAGTGCTAGGCATGCTAAAATATCCACATATCAATTCTATACTATAAATACAAGAGCGTTTATTTTAAGTGTATTAAAAGCACTCGCCTGAAACCGGGGTGAAATACCGGTTAAAAATCCGAAAAATCAGCGATCTGCACGCGAAATCCACTAGCCCATAGTTATATATTAAAATATATAATTATAAATATATATATATATTAGAGAGGGAATGAGAGAGGAGAGAGAGAAAGTTGTCGGAAGGAGAGAGAGAAAATAGGGTGTTTTTAAAAGGAAAAATAGGAATTAAAAGGGAAGGGGTAGGGTTGTAAATATAATGAAGTAATAAGGGGATGAGGGGAGGGGTATTTTAGGAATGAGGAAAAAGTGGGTTTTTATTTAGGGAATGAAATGAAAAGAAAGAAAGAATGAATGAAAGAAGAAAGAAGGAAGGAAAGAAAGAAAAAAAATGAAGGGGAGGGGTTGGCCGGCTGGCCGCCGGCGCCGGCGGCCTGGCGGCGGCGGCGGCGCCGCCGGGAGGGGGCGGGCGGCGCATGCCCTAGGGGAGGAGTAGGGAGGAGGATGTGGTGTTTACCGGTTGTTGTTGGTGGAGGTAATGATGGTGGTTAGTGGTGGTGGTTGTGGTGGTGGTGGTGATTATTGGTGGTGTTTGAGAGTTGGAGGAGATAAAGGAGGTAATGATGGGGTGATGGAAGTGGAGAATTTGGTGGAGATGAGGGTGAATTTTGGAGGAGGAAGGGAGGTGATGAAGATGGGTTGGATGAAATTGGTGGTGGTTGGTGGTTAATGGAGGTTGAAGAAGGTGGTGGAGTGGAGAGGGGTTGTGGGAGAGGGGCGGCCGGCCTAGGGTAGCCGACGGTGGTGGCTCCAGTGGTGGAGGCAGCGGTGATGGATTTGGAGGAGTTGGTTGGTGTTTTAGTGGGGGAGATGAAATGGAGATGGAGAAGAATAGAAAGAAAGGAAGAAAGAAGGGAAGATATAAGAAAGAGAGGGAGTGGGAAAGCATGGGAAGGGGAGTGGGGGGGATGGCCCCCTGCTGCTGGTTCTGAAGCTGCTACTGCAGTTGTGGTGCAGGGAATGGGAGGTGGAGTGTGGGGGAAAGTCAACGGGGGAGGAGAAAAGAAAGAAAAAGAAAGGAAATTAAAGAAAAGGAAAAAAAGAAAAAAATAGTTTAAAATTTTTATTATTACATAAATAATTTATTATAATTTCTGAAAGTACAAGGTAGGGGAGTAGAGAAGGGAAAAGCAAGAAAAGAAATTGTCGGTAAAAATATTATTATTTTAATAAGGCGAAAATTTGACTATTTCAGAAACGTTCCGAAAAATTCTCAAAAATAGAAAATATTATTTTAAAATGCTTGATGAAATTGGATTCGAGAAGTTCAATATAATTTTCAAATTAAAAATGCTGAAATCTTCCGGCGATACCGACCTACACCAGAATCGGTGAATTTTGATAAATTTTGAAAAATCCCAAAAAATATTTTTTAGATAGAAAATAAAATTCTAAGAAGTAATGTGAAATCTGTTTTTAAAATTTTAACCCATTTGAAAACTAAAAATCTAGGAATCAGTCAACGATGCCGACCGATACCGGTTTTAGAGATCTTGCAGAAAAATTCTAAAAATTTTCAGAAAATCATGAAAAATCTAAAATATTAGAAAACAGTATTTGAAACTGAAATCGGTCAAATCGGACTACCAGAAAGTCAATTCGGGCTACTGGCTGGTACGGGTTCCTGCTCCGGGTCAGGGCTGACTCTAGGTCTGAGATTCCAGATTCGATACTCAATAATATAAGCAATCACAACCCAAGAGCAAATACTGGAAGAAAATTGAACAATATGGTCGAAAAAATTTTAGGACACGTATCTGGGTACGTATCACGAAAACGGGGTGCTACATATAATATGGAAGAGACTCGAATCAACTCTTACGGGATATGCGCTGATCACCTCCGAATCAAAGTAAAACCATCGCCAACGATCCAAGATAAGTAATCAATCAAAAGAAGTAAGTATACTTTTTATTTTCTTTCTTTAAGTATACTTTTTATTTTCTTTCTTTCTTTCTTTTAATTTCTTAGTTCTAAAAAGACTTAAAAAAAATCAATTCTTTCTTTATTTCTTTCTCTTTTAACTTAGTTCTTCTTTTAACTTAAAATGAAAACACCAACACCATCTTCTTCTTTTATCTTAAACTTTCTTTTCTAATTTAACTCTTTTCTTTTCTTGTATTTCAAAAACTAAGAAGAATTTCAAAAACTAAGAAGAAATTATTTAACCATTCTTAGTAAACTTAAAAAGAATACTTAAGCGCTTTCATCACAATCCCTCCTTGTGGATTACAACCCGTAGAGCCACTTGCTATAGCGGTAGTATTGAGGAATCTTAGCACAATATCTTTATCAATTCTAAACTCTATTTTTCTGTGCGGACTTCGCCTCGATCACCTCCTTTAGTTGCTTAGTTATCTAGTACTACTTGATCATCTGTGCACATGACTCTAATGCGCTTGATACTTCTGCTAAGAGAACTGTGACTCTATCAAAATCAGCGTATAATTCTCTGATTCAAAAGATGGATTTAGTTTCTAATTCAGACACGGCTACATTGGTACATCCAGGTATTTCTTATTTAGCAAGTTCATCACCTTCATCTTAGATCAATGTTTCTGATGCGTCAACCCACATAACTAATAAATTTATAATTTTCCTCTCTTCAAACAATATCCTCTGCCCCTTTTACAATTTTTGCTGATTGTAGTTCCAAATGTAATACTGGCACTGACACCGTCAATCTTACTTCTCTCACACTCACTGAGGTTAATTATATTTCACATGTTTCTTTTAATTTTATATTTGTGAGTCATTTGACTAGTGTTCTATAACATTTTCTCCTTCATTATGTACTGTTCAGGACCTTTAGATGAAGGTGATTTATGATGGTATAAGCAAGATGGTTTTTATTATCTTCAATGCAATAATTAACTTAAAGTGGGCACTTCTGCTCTATGGAGATGAGTCTGTGATCCAGTGAAACTTTCGTTTACATCATGGATCTTTAAAATCCATTAAACCACTATTTTCTTCTATTAAGAATATCTCTAAATTATTGTATAAATTATGTCATTTTGATAAATATCATAGAATTTTCTTTCCATGTAGAATAGTTAATCGTTGTAATTCTCCATTTGAAGTTGTTCATACTGATAATTGGGGCCCCACTCGAGTTAAAAGTGTGTCTGATTTTCTTATTTTGTAACTTTTATTGATGACTTCTCTTTATTTTTTTAAAGATTTCATCAAGAGAATAGTACTCGGTTTAATTATTCTCCTAAAATTTTATGATCTGATAATGCTTTCGAACATGTGCAATATGTTCTTCAAGATTATTCTATTTTCTCATGGTATAATTCATCAAATTCATTCTCATGCACCTCAACAGAACAGTATTGCTAAAAGAAAAAATTGTCATTTACTTACATTTCCCAAACACTTATGATTCATATGCATGTTTTCAAGTATTTTTGGGTTGACGCAGTCCTTACTTCTTGTCAATTAATTAATAAGGTTTTTCCTTCTGTTTTAGATGATAAAACACCTTTCTGAATTTTTTATCCTAAAAAATAATTGTTTGATTTATCTTCACTAAAGTTTTTGGGTGTGTGTTTTGTTCAAATTCTCGAAAAAGGACATAATAAGTTAGATCCTCGAGCAATTCGGTGTGTATTTTTAGAATATTCTTGAACACAAAAAAGATATCGTTGTTTGAATCCTGTCAGCATGAAGCATGTGATTTGTGCGAATATCATTTTCTTTGAGAACACATCTTATTTTTCAGCCTCTATGAGTTTCTCTACAAAACCTTCGACCACTCCTGTTACTCTTCATGTACCACTAGAAGACTCAGTCCACTTCAAGTTTATCAATGGCGCATGAAGATTGATACTGATATTGACATCTTACCTTTTATTGGTCAACTGCTTCCACTAAAGTATCTGAGCTTCCCATAACTCTTCAAAAAAGTACTTGTTTTTGCACTCAGGATTCTAGAGATAAAGTGTTAGCTTTCTCTCATTTATTTTCTACATACTTAAATTTCTCCCTGATGGACAGATTAAGCGCATGAAGGCACGGTTGGTTACCAAGGGTTATACATAGACTTATGGTGTTGATTATTTTTAGACTTTCTCTCCAATAGCTCACATACATTCTAATTCACAATTTTTTATCGGTTGTGATGGTGAAGCAATGGCATTTGTATCGGTTAGATATTAAAAATACATTGCTACATGAAAATTTTCAAGAGGAAGTGTATATGCTTCAACCCCCCAGTTATGAAATTTAGGTGAGACAGAATCTACAAATTCAAAAAGGAATTTATGGGTTGAAGCAATCTCCACAAATATGTTTTGACAAATTCAATATTGTTGTTGCATACTATGAAATGAGATGGAGCTCCTCTAACTACTCTATATTTGTATGATTATCTTCTGCTAGCAATATTATTCAAAGTTTTGTTAATGATATTATTATATTATAGAGGATCATCAATGTATTATTCAGTTGAGAACTTACTTGAGTTCTTCTTTTTATATGAAAGATCAGTGGCGTGGCAAGGATTTCAAATTGAAGGGGGTCACAAAATGATATTCAATAATATCAATGTAAATGATAAATAACAATAATACTTAAAGTAATTCATTTGTGTATAAGTAAATAATTAAGTTCAATTAAAATTATTCTTCAAAATGAAAGAATTTCAACGAAAACTAACCTCTTCTTGTAGATGAATCAAAGAAAGTTTTCTAAAAGTATGAAACAACTCCAATTTGCAATTTCCTACAAAAATTAAAGAAATGGTTTAATACAAATTTCTAAAAAATAATTAAAAATAAAGAGAAAGGAGGGGGGGAGATAGCTTCTATACCTGTTATGAGTTTAATTCAAGGGTTTGTGTCTGAGATTCCAGCTAACCTTTTATGAGTTTACTAGTCTAAAGGCACATACGATGAACACATAAAAAAAAATCTCTAATTTCCCATTTTGATAGCTTGTTAGTATAAAGGTAATTTTTGTATAATTACTTGTGATCCTATGCTAAAATGAATATAAAATTTCCATCCCAATCATGAGCTAAAGCACTCAATTCATTTAGGAATAACTAAATGCAGAAAGGATGTCACAAGGTCGCTAAAAATTCTCTAACTTATAGCAAGCCTCTAGATTTGTAATATTGATTTTAAGGTTCCCATCATTCTTAAAAGATTGGTATAGAATATTAGTTTTTAGAATACAAGTAACTATTAAAGGTAGAAAGCATGATCGAGAATACATAGCTCAATTCATAAGCACATAACTAAACACACAAAAAATCCAACATAATTGTGATGCATAACATAAGAAAATTTTCAAGCAAGATTCTTAAATAACTGGTTAATTGTTAACATTTGAAAATATTATAACTACTGTAACAAATAAATTCTCCTTGTTCTACAACAATTGGCATCACATATACTTCCATCTTTTGTTGAAGAAATGGTCTCACATGAAAGCTTACAAATTTCAAACGAAATGGCTCCATGGTCCAGTTTTTTTTTTTTCTTTTAGAAATGAACAAACTAATCTCTATACACAATAATAACTGACTTCCAAGAATTAAATCTTTCATTACATTTTCATTAGGTACGAAACGAGCGAGTATGTCAATCGGTTATGAGATCCAAAGAACTGAAAGATCCTTAAACATAAGGATATGGTATTCAATGAAAAAGAAGGTTTGTACAAGGACTTGCTGGCGGAGAGTAGCACTCCATAGAAAGATCTCGAAGTGGCACCTCGGAATACTTCAGAGCAGCAAAGCAGCTCTGCGAATTCAGAGTTTATTGAACTTGACAAGAAAGCCCTGCGTAACAAATGGGTTTATCGATTGAAGAAAAAGAATGATGGCACCAAGATTTACATACGAGATTGGCTGTGAAGGAATTTCAACAACGAGAAAGTATTGATTTTACCAAGATTTTCTCTCCTATTATGAAGTTAACTATTGTTACATCTGTCTTGCGCATTGTGATACCAGAAGATTTACATTTAGAATAGTTGGATGTTAAAACTATAGTTTTTCATAGTGATTTGGATGAGGACATATATGGTGCAGTGATGGGACATCAAGGCACGTGTATGACACTTGTATCACATGTGGAGAAGACTCTTTGTTTTCCAGTTTACCAGTAGTAATAGAATTTTATGTAATTTTAGTTTTTTTTATTTGAAGTTAAATTTTTATTAAGAGATTAGTTTCTTTATTTTGAAATTGTAATATTAGAAGTTTTAGTTTGAGTTGTATTCAATTTTATACAAGTCTATAAAAGACCCTTGAATCAATCAATGAAACCAATGAATTATTATGAAATTTTTTCTTCAAATTTGTGTGAGTTGTGATCTCTCCCAAATCTCTCTCTTTGTGTATGAAGCCCTAGAAAATCCTAGATTGATGGTGTGAAGTCCTAATTAGCCTACACCCTTCCCTACCTCTCTCTTCTTTCCCTATTCAAAATTCTTTTTCTAAAAAAAAGAATCTAGAAAAAGAAAATAAAATAAAGCCTTTTCTTGAAAAAGAAAATATAAGAAAGCTCTTCTTTTCTCCTCTCTTTCCCTTTTCTCTCTTTCCCTTCCTCATGTGGCAAAGAAAACTTAAAAAAATTACTATAGTACCGGACACCTGACTGCTATAGTGTACTCGTGTGCTACAGTAACCTGCTTTTGACTTGTTTGCTAGAGATCTTTCTTGCGGATTGGGGTTTTGAGCTGATTTTCAGTTTTGTTAGATACTTGGTTTGAAATCTGAACTGAGCTATTAGTTTCACCCGCCAGGTGTTCGTTGAATTGTCTCAACGAATTTTTGCCCAATTATCTGAAGCTTTATCTTTCCTCTGAGTTGTATTGTCCGTGTGTTGTTGCCTCTTATGCCTCAGTTGTCCTTTTTGTGTGTGGCTGCTCGTGCCTCTGCTGTCGAGCTGCTCATGGGTTGTTGTCTCTTGTGTGCATGGCTGCCCATGGGTTTCTCCCTCGTGTGTGTGTGTGTGGTTGCTCATGGGTTGTTGTCTCTTGTGTGCCTGGCTGCCCATGGGTTGTTGCCTCGTGTGTGTGGTTGCCCATGGGTTGTTGCCGCTTAGTGTGCTGATACTGATAATGAACATGTACTATTGTTCAAAAGCTGATGATGATCTCCAGGTCATACAATAGACTTCTTTTGCTAAGCTATTGAAGGGGACCTGAAACCAATCTCTTGTAAACTCTGCAAGTCATAAAATTACAATATCACTGTCACTTTCGAACAATTTAATTCATAAAATCATTTAATATGAGTGTTAAATAATAGGAAATATTTGACTTATCAAATACCACCAAACCTACTCTTTGCTTGATCTCAAGCAAACTTTTGATGTTTTTAAATGACTAAAACTGCTACTTTCATAGGGAAGACGGCTGCATTGAGCGCATGCAACAAACTTTTAAACCTCCAGGTTACCTTACAGGACAAGTTATAGTCTCGCGAGAGTTTGCAGTGATGCTACCCACAAACATCAGATTGTGTCATTTGTTCAATTTGCAAATTAAATCCTCATAAATCATGTTTCCTCACATAAATGTTAGTTTTAAAACATAGAATCACCCAAGAGTAATTTCATGAGTTCTGAAAGTTCGGTATTCCTCTGTTTTCAGAAAATTTAGAATAAAGTATATCTTCTGACTTATGGTACTTTAACTCAATTTCATGCACATCATTAATAATTAAGAGATTTTAATCAAACTCGCTTTTATAGAAACTTATTCAAGATCATTTAATTAAATTGCACATTAACTCAGAGGCTATTTTAATTCAGGTTTTTTTCTTTAAGTACCATATTTTTCTGAACCGGTAACTCCTATTGGAACCATCCGGACTTTTAATCAACGATATTTCCTAGTATCAGATGCCAAGATTATCACCCCTTTTGGAATCGTGAGGAGTTTTAACTTCAGGATGACACTTATTTGGTGATTAGTCTCTAAAATCACATATTTCATACCACATCTTCACATTTATTTAATATTAAATTTTGCTAATAATACCTCTCTTATGTGTTTCTATGTCCATGGCATGAAATGAAGAAGAAGACCTAAAATCACCATTTAATTGGTGATTAAAAGCCTACAAATATAGCCATTGACTTTGGAGAGCTGATTCGTCAAAACTAGGGGCTCAAAACCAGAAACCGGGACATCCAACTAACAGGGGACCGACACGACAGCACGCAGCAGGCAACGCTGCGCGCGCCGCGCCAGTGCTTCGGGCCATAGTTTGTCCCCCTGGCCCTCTTTCCCCTGGTACCTATAAATATCCCCTTGAGAGGTTCTTCTGGGATATATACAGAGAGTAGGGTAGTTTCTTTTCATGTTGTAGTTTAGGGTAGTTTAGTTTAGTTCTTCTTCTTCCTCTTTGTATTTTCATTTTTTTTAGATCTTGTAATAGGAGAGAGAGTGGTACATAGGTGAAAAGTAAGAGTGCTTGTAATAGAAGGTGATAAGCTATGAAAGGTTCTCTCTTTACCTCTCTTTGTTTTCTTCTCTCTAACTCCTTTACATGTTTAGATAATTTTCTCTCATTGCAACTAACCACTAACTTATTAACTTCTTACTTGATAATCCACATGAATCTAATAGCCTCTACTTGGCCTTACTCTTGCAAGAGCCATTGATGGCTCATGATGATGGATCTAACACTCTAACATCCTAACTCTCTATCAAACTAACATTACTTTATTCCATACTCGCTATTATTTAGTTTTGATGGTTTAAGTGTAGCTTGCACTTGTTGTGTTGAGTTTGGATGTGAAAGTTATCGCATGGGTCATGCTTTGAAACTTCTCTTGAACCAAGAACTAGTGATGACTAAGGATACATGTGAGGAAACTATCACTAAGAGGTTAGCATGGTTAGTAGAGCCATTAGTAGTTAGTAGCCATGAGTTTTCTTTCTTTTTCACTTTGTTTTAGATATATCACAAAAATCACAAAGAACCATTTTTTTCTATATTTCCTACTTCTTCGTGTTTCACTGTATTCTTCTCTTTTCATTCTTTATTTTTTTTCTTTTCATTCTTTCAAATATTGAAGAACCGTTAACATGTTGGCCCAAAGGCCCATCACTCTAGTTTTGATGATGATTAACTCATGTTGTTATAGTACTAATGATCTTGTGTTTGATTAGTCTCAGATTTGTGATCAAGATCTTAGTAGGTATTTAGCTTCAACAAAGGATTTAAAGTCAAGTTTTGGAGCTAGCACGTGTTGATTCAAGAACTTGTGCATCAAGACCACATCAAGTACTCAAGAGGAGTCTAGCTCATTGGATCAAGGTTTGGACCAAGTCAAGAAGAAGAAGAAGAAGAAGATTTCAAGAGAAGACTTGTGTCTAGGTTTATTTGGTTAAGATTTTGTTTTTAGTTAAAATGTAAAGGATAGAATAGTTAGTGGATTGCTCAAGTACAAATACACACACACACAAGATTTATATGTGTTTTCATAAAAGATTTTTAGTTGTAGAAAAATACCAGTTTGATTTTTAGAGTTTTATATATGCATGTATTTTAACCAAAACCATTTTAGTGCCTATTGTCAAAAACATAGATATTTCATCATTTATGTGTAGTGGATCATATCCATACACACTGAGCTTTAAAAGTGTTTAGAATATCTTGTTTTTGTATTTAGAGAAGTTTTTAAAAAATCAATTTGAAAAATACGGATTTTGTTTAAAGCCAAAATTTCCAAAACACAAAATTAGTTCAAAATATTTGTAACATGTTTTGATTTTACACAAACATGTTTGTATATCAAATTATATTACTGAACTTATTTTTGTGAATTTTTAGAGATTTTATGGGATTTTATGGAAGGAAAAATAACAAGTTTTAAATCCCTATAATGTGCAGGACTGGCCTTCTGCCGGTCGACCGGTCCAGAAGTCGGTCGACCGGGCGGTCGACCGATGTGCACAGACGTGCACAGCCCAGGACCGGTCGACCGCACGGTCGACCGCCAGAGAGCTGCTGCTCTCTGGAAATGGCCCGGTCGACCGGGCGGCCGACCGCTAGGCCATTGCCCTGAAAGCGGTCGACCGGCCGGTCGACCGACCTTCCCAACGGTCGAAAAATCGACCGTTGGCGGTTGACCAGGCGGTCGACCGACAGCAGCGTCAGCTGCTGATTTGGACCCCAACGGCTAGTTTTTGTTAGCCTATAAATTGGGGTTCCCATGGACTGTTTTCTATAAGATTTGAAGTCGGTTTTCAAGCTAGTTTTTGATACATCTTTTAGTGTTTATCTCCACTTGTTTAAGAGCCAAAATTGTCATATCAAAAGGAGAGATTTCCAAGAGTGTTTTGTAAAAGAGTTTTCTTGAGTTTTTAACCACAAATTCCATCCAAGTTTTCTCACAAACACTTGAGCTATCCATTGCTATATCATCCTATAAGGATCTTTGTTGTGAGAGGATTTTAGGTGATCAAAGTGTTGTGATCACCAAAGTGTTCATCTTTGTAATTGAGGAGGCGGACTTACAGGTTCGCGGTGTTTCGAGTTCTAGTGAGAGCTCATTGTAGAGGTGTGGCCTCGACAAGCTAGTGTGCTTGCTGTGTGTAGTTCTTGCGGGAACAAGAGAGGGACTAGAGAGTCCAAAGGAGTTCTAGTATGAACTTCGCTTATAGGTGTTGCGGCACCGAGTGATCCGGTGGGATTGATTTTAGTGGAAATCGTTCATAATGTTGAAGGCGGGAACGTAGAGCAAGGGTGCTCGAATCTGTTTGCGATTGCTCTCTCTCTCTCTATCTCTCACTTGCGTTTATATCTTGCATGCTTATACTGTCTTTATCTTTATATGCTTATATATATATATATATATATATATATATATATATATATATATATATATATATATATATATATATATATATATATATATATATATATATATATATATATATATATATATATATATTGTGCTTAATTAATATATGTGTGGGATTGTTTGCTCACACTTGTATTCAACCAAGAGAGCCAAAGCGGCACCTCAACTCTTATCTAGAGGAACTTGAGGAGTTAGTCCAGAGCCCTTCACAGGAAATCCGGCTACACTCTTGTGTTATACTAGGTGTGTTGTGCATAAGAATTTTAGTTTGCATAAATAGTTTTTAATTCCGCATTAATTCATCATTAGATTAGCTAGTCACCTATTCACCCCTTCTAGGTGATTTCAATTGGTATCAGAGCCAAGTGCTCTTGATTTGGGTCTAACAATCTTGAGTTAAAGATTCTTATTTATAGCTAATCACAATATTTGTACACACATGGATTTCATGTCACCTCCCACCTTTGATATTCTTAACATCCAAACTTGGAAGGTTAAGATGTCATTATACCTCAAAGGCCTAGACATTCATGTTTATTTTGCCACTATTAAAGATTCTTATTGTTTAAATGGCAAAATATTGAGGCTAATGCAAAAGCCATTCATGCTTTAAAGAGTAGCCTAAATGATGAATATTTATTTAGGGTTGCTAATGTTGATTCGACTTTTATAGTTTGGAACACCATAGTCTCCCTTGACGAACAAGAACAATACTATGCGAGGAGTGACTCGGATGTTGGAAGTGAGGCTTCCAACGTGTGCTACATGATCCAAGGGATAACCCCCTTGAGGTAAATTCTGAAACCGAGCTAGAAGAGGATGTTGATATGCCATATGATGAACTTGCATCTTTTTGTCAACAACTTCTTGAAAAGTATGACATGCTTAAAAAGGATCATAAGAAAATGAAAATTAAATTTGATTCCATGTTAAAAGAAAAAATTCTTTTCAAAATAAATTAGAATGCATGTCTAAAGAAAATGAGTTTTTAAAAAATGAGAATATTTTCTTGTCTTCTAAATTAAGTGATCTTTGTGAAGGAAATACCTCTTTGAAAAATAAGATTGTTTTGGTAGAAAAAGAAAAAGAGATTGCTTTAATTGAAAACAACTCTTTGAAATAAAAAATTGTTTCAAAAGAAAATGAAAATGTTTCTAAAAAGAAAAAGAATATTGATTCTCATTCTCATCATGTTTTTCATGCCACCATTGATAAACATGAGATTAAATTTTTGAAAAATAGAATTGATTGTTTGAGCTCAACTTTAAGCAATTGTGCATTCAATCATAAAAGATTAGAAACCTTGTTTCAAAAGAAACAAGCTCCACATGTTCATGCACATCACCCGCAACATGCATATGCACATTTTGCACGTCATGATCACGCTCACTCACATGTGCATACTAGAGTGTACAAATGTACATATTGCGGCCGCAAAGGCCATTTAGCAAGATTTTGTTATGATAGAATAAATTCTATAAAATTTGCTAATAAAAATGTTTGGGTTCCAAATAATGCTAACCCCCGTGGACCCAAAAGAAAATGGGTACCAAAATCTCCACCTCTTGTGTTTGATGTAGGTGTGGGCTCTCACATGACGTGAGAGGTTTGGTGCCTTGGTGGTAGATACATGGGATCAAAATGAACACTCCAAATCGATGCACCGCTATCAAGGAAGTTTGGTGGGACGACCACCATGTTTTGAAGACTTAGAGGATAGTGCACTTGTTTTGGTAACTATCTCTAAACTCCTAAGTTGTTTACATGCTTTTACAATTGATGATTTTTAGCATGTTTTTAGTTTTTTGTTAAAATATTCATGTTTTGTGCTTCATGAGGTAAATACTTGTTTAGATGTAGTTTTTGTCAAAACTTGTGTATATACTTGTACAAGTAGTGAGCAACATTTGATTCATATATGTTTACACTTAATTGCTCATTTGTACTCATTACATGCACATGTATAGCCTAGTTTTGATGATTCTCTCATTTATACTTGTTTTACCTATTTTTGTGTATGTTTTATTTCATGTATATGTTATATTTATCTAAAACTAATAAATATACATGTATACCCTTGAGTCACTTGCCTTCATGTAAATACCACTATGGACTCTTTTGTGTTTGGGATATGTATGCATATTGTTAGTTTTGGATAAAAACATACATATGCCTTGAAGTTAGAAATTAATGAAAAATAAATTTTTATGAGTTTGATATTTGTTTGATAAAATAAATTTTCATGATTTTCACATGTTTGATGTTTCGAGCCTTATTAATTATTTTCATGAAAATGCTAATTACATGATTCTTGTGCACTCACACTTCATTTGTTTATTCATGACTTTATTTCATAATCATTTTTTAGCTTTATAAATTTTGAACGTCAACTCTTGTGTATTGGTATGCTTCATGAGATATATATGTTTTGTTTTTATGTTTGAAGGATCGTTAACTAGTTTTTTAAAAATTACTTTAACTAGTTATCTATTCTTCATTTGGTAGTATTTTTCAATTTATAAATATTTTCAAACTCCTATTTTTGAAAACCCCTACCAACCCAAGGGCGGATGGATGGGCGACCATGCCTTGTATGCTCAAATTAAATATCTTTTATCATGTGCATGAAAGGAGTGGATTTTTATAAGTTATACACTTGATTCTCATCGTATTTTCAATTAGTATCACAATTGATATTTTTGTATATACTCATATTTTGTTTTCTATATATGTATGCTTCACATTTCAAGTAATATCAATTTCTATTGGTATTTTCATTTTCATACATATATATAATTTGATTGTGCTTGAGTTACAATATTATTACATGTTTAAAGCACAAATTACATGGTTATGCTAAGCTTGACTTAAATCTTAATTTCAATTGGTATCTCAATTGATACTTTAATAAGCTTATGCATTATTTTCAATTGGTATTTTGTTGATATCAAAATTTACTATATACTTCAAATTGGTATCAATATGTTTCATTTTCCAATTGGGTTTCATTTTCAATTGGTATCACAAAAGTTTTACCATGTATTTCAATTGGTATCAAAATATAAAATACTTTACTTTCATTGGTATCAAGATTTACAAATGTTTCAATTTCATTTGGTATCAAAAATTTCAAATTTCAAATGACATCTCAAAATTTGATTTAAGAGATCTCAAAATTTGCTTTAGAAAGGGTCAAAAAATTTTACTCTGTATTTCCTTTATGTAAGGGGAGCTTCACATCTCTTCTACATATAAATTCATGTCGAGTGTATCTTGTATTGAGAAGCTTGACATCTCTTCTTTATATGATACACGTGTGTAAGGGGAGCTTCACATCTCCACTTATGCATTGCATATTATGCCTTATGTGAGTTAGGGTTTTGTAATCCCTTCTTCATGTAATGCATGTATGCAGGGGAGTTAACTTCACGTCTCTCTCTTCATGAATGTATATCACATATATCTCTTTATAACTTGATTTGATTTCACCCCTTTGGTGATTTTTGGTTGTGATAAAAAGGGGGAGAACATTGTTTTGTATTTACTTTAACCCCTTTGTTGAAGATTGACAAAAAGGAGGAGAAAGATTTTGAGTTTATATATGTATATTTGAGTTTTTGCATATATTGAGTTTATGCATTTTACAAAATGTAGAGAATGATTTTTGAAAGTTTAAACAAAACGGGGAGAAGGCTTTTGAAAAAAAGAAATTTTAGTTTATGCATGTTTCTCTCACCTTGTTTATGCATATATATTTGTTTAGTTCATGCTCTTCATTGCTATATATTATTGTTTATTGTTATGCATGAGTTAAGGGAGAGCTTCTATGAAGCTTAACTCTAATCCATGCATATATAACTCCATGAGTTTTGTCATCATCAAAAAGGGAGAGATTATTGGCCCAAAGGCCCATCACTCTAGTTTTGATGATGATTAACTCATGTTGTTATAGTACTAATGATCTTGTGTTTGATTAGTCTTAGATTTGTGATCAAGATCTTAGTAGGTGTTTAGCTTCAACAAATGATTTAAAGTCAAGTTTTAGAACTAGCATGTGTTGATTCAGGAGCTTGTGCATCAAGACCACATCAAGTACTCAAGAGGAGTCTAGCTCATTGGATCATGGTTTGGACCAAGTCAAGAAGAAGAAGAAAAAGATTTCAAGAGAAGACTTGTGTCTAGGTTTGTTTGGTTAGATTTTGTTTTTAGTTAAAATGTAAAGGATAGAATAGTTAGTGGATTGCTCAAGTACAAATACACACACAAAAGATTTATATGTGTTTTCATAAAAGATTTTTAGTTGCAGAAAAATACCAGTTTGGTTTTGGAATTTCATATATACATGTGTTTTAACCAAAACCATTTTAGTGCTTATTGTCAAAAATATAGATATTTCATCGTTTATGTGTAGTGGATCATATCCATACATACTAAGCTTTAAAAGTGTTTAGAATATCTTGTTTTTGTATTTGGAGAAGTTTTGGAAAAATCAATTTGAAAAATACGAATTTTGTTTAAAGTCAAAATTTTCAAAACACAAAAATAGTTCAAAATGTTTGTAACATGTTTTGATTTTACTCAAACATGTTTGTATATCAAATTATATTACTAAACTTATTTTTGTGGATTTTTAGAGATTTTATGGGATTTTATGGAAGGAAAAATAACAAGTTTTAAATCCCTATAATGTGCAGGACTGGCCTTCTGCCGGTCGACCGGTCCAGAAGTCGGTCAACCGGGCGGTCGACCGATGTGCACAGACGTGCACAGCCCAGAGCCGATCAACCACATGGTCGACCGCCAGAGAGCTGATGCTCTCTGGAAATGGCCCGGTCGACCGAGCGGTCGACCGCTGGGCCATTGCCCTGAAGGCCGGTCGACCGACCTTCCCAACGGTCGAAAAATCGACCGTTAGCAGTCGACCAGGCGGTCGACCGACAGCAGCTTCAGCTGCTGATTTGGACCCCAACGGCTAATTTTTTGTTAGCCTATAAATTGGGGTTCCCATGGACTGTTTTCTACAAGATTTGAAGTGGGTTTTTAAGCTAGTTTTTGATACATCTTTTAGTGTTTATCTCCACTTGTTTAAGAGCCAAAATTGCCATATCAAAAGGAGAGATTTCCAAGAGTGTTTTGTGAAAGAGTTTTCTTTAGTTTTTCACCACAAATTCCATCCAAGTTTTTCTCACAAACACCTGAGCAATCCATTGCTATATCATCCTATAGGGATCTTTGTTGTGAGAGGATTTTAGGTGATCAAAGTGTTGAAAATCACCTAGAGGGGGGTGAATAGGTGATGGTGCTAATCTATGAAACTAAATGCGCTAAATGCGGAAGCTAATGCAAATTTTGCAACACACTTAATACAATCAACAAGTGTAGCCGAATTCCCCGTGAAGGGCTCTGGACTAACTCCTCTTGATTCCCCTTGAATGGGTTGAGGTGCTATGTGAAGCTCTTATTGATTAGGTACAAGTGAGGCACACACACAAGCAAGCCAAGCATATAATAGATATGACAATATAAGAGATGCAAGGTACAACACAAGCAATATATGATATGTATGAATTAATGCTCAACACAAGCAAATATGGTATGATGATATGAATGATGCTTTGCACAATTAAAAGAGAGAGAGGGTTAAAGAGACAAGTGGAGCAAACGCAAACACAATGATATGTTTCGAGGTTCGAGCACCTAGCTCTACATCCCCGCCTACACCACCGTGTAGGATTTCCAATCCACTATCTCCCACCGAGGGAACCTCCACCGAGGAGGATTCGTTACAACCCGGAGTACCGAACTCCTCTCTCAAACACCACCTCACAACCGAGGGGTAGGCCCGTAGCCAATACAACAACCAACACCTCTACCGAAGAGGCTTACAACCAAACTCAATCACCTCTACCTAAGAGGGATCCAAACCAACAACCCAATACAACAATCTCAACCTCTACCAAAGAGGGAGCAACTCAAGAAATCAAGGGTTTACAACAAGTGGTATATCTCAACCACAAACCTCTTTCCTTTTTCTCTTTTTTCACAAAACAAATGATCCTAAATAGATTAGGATAGAAGATAGCTCAAGTGTGGAATCAAGGTGTTTTTGGAAACAAGCAACAAAGAAAAACTACTTGGGAAATCTCTTGTAAATGATAGAAAATGAAACCAATACAATATCCCAAAACCTAGTTCTCTTTGATTTTCCAAAAACCCAAAACAATAAAGATGAAATATTTTTGGCACAAAAACTCTTTTTAAAACTCTTTTAAAACAGTAGAGAAAGTCTGAAAATTTTGTCTCTAAAAACCTTGGCCAAAATCCCAAAGGAATGGGGTTTATATAGGCCCATCAGAAAACTAGCCGTTAGGCTGATGTGGCAGCCTGTCAGGCTGTCGGTCGACCGTCCCGGTCGACCGCCAACGGTCAAAAATGTGCGTTGGGCAACCCCGGTCGACCCAAACAAACAGAGAGCAGACTTCTCTGCTCCGGTCGACCGGCCCGGTCGACCCAAACAACCAGAGAGCAGACTTCTCTGCTCCGGTCGACCGGCCCGGTCGACCGCCCACTGTGCCAGCAACGTGCACACTTCTGTGCACGTCGGTCGACCCGACCCGGTCGACCGACCTCAGCCCTAGTCGACTAATCAGAGACCTTAGTCGACTTGGTTGAAGCCTGGAACAGAAATCTGGATAAAAACATATTTTGAAAATATTTTTATCTTTTCCAAAACTTCCATAAAAACTTGTTTTATCATTTTATTTGAAACACAAACTAGTGATAAAAATTTCAAGACATATATCAATCATATCAATTCATTTTTGTGTCTTGCCAATTTTATCAAAAACAACACTTGTAATATTCAAACTTGATTTTTCCAAACATGAATAGGGATATCAAAATAAGTTTGTTTAGCAAGTTAAATCATGTATGTATAGATAGAAAACATCTACTATACATAAAAACAATGTAAACTTGTTTTGATCAACTATTCATGAAAACCAAATCCAAAACATGAAACTTGTGTGTTGTGTGCACTTGAGCATATCAACTATACTAAGCTTTACAAATAGATCTAAACACACTAAACTCTATGGATACCTAAGTCTTCTTGTCGATCTTCCATCTTCAAGTAGACTCGATCCCAAACGCGTGATCCTCCAAGTGCAAATGAATGATCCTTAAGCTTTGGCACCGGAATCATCATGAAAAGCTTCTAAACTCCTTGTTGAAGCTAATCACCAACTAATATCTTGCTAATAGATCTGAAACTTAAAATCACAAGAATATTAGTAAACATAACTACATGAGTTAATCATCATCAAAACTAGAGTGGAAGGCCTTTGGGCCAACAATCTCCCCCTTTTTGATGATGACAAAACTCATGGAGTTATATATGCATGGATTAAAGTTAAGCTTCAAAGAAGCTCCCCCTCAACTCATGCATAAAAATAAATAATAAATAAATGCAATGAATGTCCTAAGCATGATACCAATTGAAGGTATAAAAATAAACATGAAACACAAATCTTTATGTATTAGTGTTATGCATGAACATGGTGATTCCAAAACATGCATACTCAAAACCTGTATGCATCAACATGCATAAACAATAAAAGCTCTAGATACCAAACATGCATAGATATGCATAAACAATAAACAATAATAGTTCTAGATACCAAAGAAATTTAATAAACAAATTAAACTTAATATATGCAAAAACTTAGATATGCATATATAAAACTCAAATCATTCTCCCCCTTTTTGTCAATCATCAACAAAGGGGTAAAAAGCAAAATCAAAACTATAAAATTTTTCTTTTCCTTTTTTTTTTAAATCAAAAATCATAAACACAATGTTCTTCCCCTTTTTGTCTAAAACAAAAACAACTAATGTCAATTAGGGGTCAAATCAAATATGATACCAATTAAACATATGTCAATGAAATGCATATCGATACCAATTGAAAGTGAACATAAAAACAATCAACAAAAGTTATATGCAAAAACTTTTGAGTATTTTCTTTAACCAAAATTTTGAGACACCAATTGAAAATAATCATGAAAACAATCGATACCAATTGAAATTAAACATAAATCTTGAATTCTTAAACATGAATCTTGATACCAATTGAAATTATTATTCTTTTTAAAGGCAAATGATATCAAATTGAAATGCAATATTTTCTATCATAAAGCAAGGGAGTGGAAATCAAATACCAATTGAAATAGAATATGAAATACACATTTTCTCCCCCTTTATGAAATACCAAAAGAAACATAGCATAGGCTTGAAATAAGATACCAATTGAAAAATGAATCAATTGAAATAAAGTTAAAGCTCAAGCACTAGCATGGATAAGATTTGTGCGAAAACTTATATCTTAAGTACAAATAAACATATATATGTGTATGAAATAAAATGAGTACCAATCACAATAGATGATACCAATTTAAGAACATACATACACGATAAACAAATATATGAGTATACAAGAAAATCAAAATTGATACCAATTGAAAAAGTTCAATGATACCAATTGAATCAACAAAAGCATGTGTATATCTCATATAATCTACCACCCAATCATGGTTCAAGTTTTAAATGATTTTCATATTTGAGCATACAAGAACATGATCTCCCTTCCAACCGCCCTTTGATGGTAGGGGTTTTCAAAAATAGATTTGAAAATGTAGTTTATTTGAAAATCACTACCAAATGAAGAATACGAACTAGTTAAATGGAAAACTTACTAACTAGTACGAAATCCTTCAAGCAAGGAATAAACCAAAATAGTTTTACATAAAACATGAAATCCACATGATAATCAACACTCTAATCAATTTAGCATAAATACGACTCATGAAAACAAAACATGAGCAAATTATAAATATGAGTGTACAAATAAAATGTGAAGATCATAATCATGAAAACATGTTCAATTAAGCTCAATTATTCCCTTAAAACATGAAACATGGAAAATCATCAAAACTCATTCAATCTTCAAGGCATATGTATGTCAAATACAAACTAAGGTATACATACATATCCAAAACACAATGAGTCCACTAAGATATATGCATGAAGGTACGTGGCTCAAAAAGGATGTATATGTATAAGATAAGTTTGGATAAGATAGACATATACATGAAGTTTAAACAAAAACACATGAAAAGCTAAATCTTTCATTAAAAGCAACTTTCATTTCAAGGCATATGTATGTATTGTCAACACAATAAGTATACATACATATCCCTAAACATAATTGAGTCCATAAGTATAGATTTGCATGAAAAGCAAAAGACTCAAGGGTATACATGTATATCCTAATGTTTTGGCAAAATGCACATATACATGAAATGGAAACTCATAATCATAAATCAAATCAAAAATACGAATACAAGTTTAAAATGTATGAATCATCAAAACTAGACTATACTAGCACATCTAATGGGTTCAAATAGGCGTTCAAGCACAAACATATATATATATATATATATATATATATATATATATATATATATATATATATATATATATATATATATATATATATATATATAATATATATATATATATATATATATATATATTTGTTACCCACTATATGCACAAGTATATAACTAGTCTTCATGAAAACTAACACTTAAACATGTAATCAAATCATTAAGCATCAAAACATGATAAAAATCAACATGATACACAAAACATGATTATTATGTAAATCTACATGTTATTAGAACTATGATACACATGATAGCACAATAGATGTGAGAACACAAAATAATGATCCATATTAAACATGGGGTCTCTAAAAGCTATTCATGTATGTCAAGGATCTAAAACACATGCCATTTACATACTAATCTATAAACATTCAAAACATGCTTTAAACTATGAATCATGAAAAGCATGTAAACAAATAATAAGGAGTTAGAGATTTATACCAAAACCGATGAGGTCACCTCTCTAGTCTCCAAAACATGGTGGTCCTCTCCACCAAACACTTCCCTTGAAAGTGATGCATCCAAATGATTTCCTTTAAGCTCGGAACGCATCCACTCCAAGGTGTCATCACTCTCACGTCATGTGAGAGCCCACACCTACATCATAAACAATAGGAGGGGTGGTCTTTGGTACCCATACCTTCTTGGGTCCATGGGGGTTAGTACCTTCTCTAACCCAAACAAATTTCTTGGCTAAATTTTCAATATGTAAATGATCATAGCAAAATTTAGCAAGATGGCCTTTTCGGCCACAATGTGTACAAGTGTACACATGAGCATACGTGTGATGGTGTCCGTGAGGAGCATGTGTATGTTGTGGAGGGTGTGCATGCATAAAAGATGGAACTTGTTTCTTTCGAACCAATGATTCCAAGCGTGTATGGTTTTTAGCACATTGGCTCATAGTGAAGCCCAAACAATCTACTCTCTTCTTTAGCATACAAATATCATCATTAATCCTAGAAGAAGAGGTACATGCATTAGGTAGACTAGATGAAGAGGCTACACTAGCATGGCAAACATGTGCATCAATTTTAGTTTGCAAAACAATATTTTTCTCTAAACAAACATTTAAATCATTAGAAATAGAAATGATTTTATTTTTCAAAGCAACATTCTCTTTTAAAACAAAATCTACTTTAGAAGACAAGTTTTCATTTTTCTTTAAAATAGCATGGCAATCATTTTTAGATTTTAAAAATTCATTTTCTTTAAGTGTAAGTTCTAATTGAGATCTCAATGAGTCCCTTTCATTATAGACCTCAACCTTCTCTTGCAAATACAATCAAGTCTAGAATGCAAACTTTTATTTTCTTTTTCAATATCTAGACTTTTCTTTTTCAAAATCTTATATTTTTCAATTAATTTTTCACACACAATAGATAGTTCTTCATTTAAAGCATGGGCATCAATATGATCATCACATGAAGAACTAGAATCACAACTATCTAGTTGAAGTTCCGATTGTACCTCAAGGGAGTCATTCCCTTGGACCATGTAGCATAGAGAGTTGGATTCTCCACTAGATTTCTCTTCTTGGATTTGTACTTGAAGCTCGGAGGTGGTGGTGGTTGTCAATTTGTTCCACACTGCAAAGGCGGAATCAAGGTTAGAAACACACATAAGATAATCTTTGGGTAATGTGCTTCTAATAGCCTCAAGGGCTTGTGCATTGGCCCTATATGATTGCTATCACCAAGATAACATCTCTTAGTGGCGGCAAGGAAAACATGCAAACCTAGGGTCTTTAGGTACATGGACATCCTATACTTCCAAACAACAATGTTGGAAGGGTCAAAGCTAGGTGGGGTCATGAAGTCCATGGGTATAAACTATATATGAGTGTGCAAACAAGTATGCAAATGAGATTAGCAAACAAATGGATCTTACTCCTAGGATGTTAAGCCTAAGTATCAGGAGCACTAGCTCTGATACCAATTGAAAATCACCTAGAGGGGGGGTGAATAGGTGATGGTGCTAATCTATGAAACTAATGCGCTAAATGCGGAAGCTAATGCAAATTTTACAACACACACTTAATACAATCAACAAGTGTAGCCGAATTCCCCGTGAAGGGCTCTGGACTAACTCCTCTTGATTCCCCTTGAATGGGTTGAGGTGCTATGTGAAGCTCTTGTTGATTAGGTACAAGTGAGGCACACACACAAGCAAGCCAAGCATATAATAGATATGACAATATAAGAGATGCAAGGTACAACACAAGCAATATATGATATGTATGAATTAATGCTCAACACAAGCAAATATGGTATGATGATATGAATGATGCTTTGCACAATTAAAAGAGAGAGAGGGTTAAAGAGACAAGTGGAGCAAACGCAAACACAATGATATGTTTCGAGGTTCGAGCACCTAGCTCTACATCCCCGCCTACACCACCGTGTAGGATTTCCAATCCACTATCTCCCACCGAGGGAACCTCCACCGAGGAGGATTTGTTACAACCCGGAGTACCGAACTCCTCTCTCAAACACCGCCTCACAACCGAGGGGCAGGCCCGTAGCCAATACAACAACCAACACCTCTACCGAAGAGGCTTACAACCAAACTCAATCACCTCTACCTAAGAGGGATCCAAACCAACAACCCAATACAACAATCTCAACCTCTACCAAAGAGGGAGCAACTCAAGAAATAAAGGGTTTACAACAGTGGTATATCTCAACCACAAACCTCTTTCCTTTTTCTATTTTCCACAAAATAAATGATCCTAAATAGATTAGGATAGAAGATAGCTCAAGTGTGGAATCAAGGTGTTTTTGGAAACAAGCAACAAAGAAAAACTACTTGGGAAATCTCTTGTAAATGATAGAAAATGATAACCAATACAATATCCCAAAATCTAGTTCTCTTTGATTTTCTAAAAACCCAAAAACAATAAAGATGAAATCTTTTTGGCACAAAAAACTCTTTTAAACTCTTTTAAAACAGTAGAGAAAGTCTGGAAATTTTGTCTCTAAAAACCTTGGCCAAAATCCCAAAGGAATGGGGTTTATATAGGCCCATCAGAAAACTAGCCGTTAGGCTGATGTGGCAGCCTGTCAGGCTGTCGGTCGACGCGGCCCGGTCGTCCGCCAACGGTCAAAAATGTGACCGTTGGGCAACCCCGGTCGACCGCCCGGTCGACCCAAACAAACAGAGAGCAGACTTCTCTGCTCCGGTCGACCGGCTCGGTCGACCCAAACAACCAGAGAGCAGACTTCTCTGCTCCGGTCGACCGGCCCGGTCGACCGCCCACTGTGCCAGCAACGTGCACACTTCTGTGCACGTCGGTCGACCCGACCCGGTCGACCGACCTCAGCCCTAGTCGACTAATCAGAGACCTTAGTCGACTTGGTTGAAGCCTGGAACAGAAATCTGGATAAAAACATATTTTGAAAATATTTTTATCTTTTCCAAAACTTCCATAAAAACTTGTTTTATCATTTTATTTTGAAACACAAACTAGTGATAAAAATTTCAAGACATATATCAATCATATCAATTCATTTTTGTGTCTTGCCAATTTTATCAAAAACAACACTTGTAATATTCAAACTTGATTTTTCCAAACATGAATAGGGATATTAAAATAAGTTTGTTTAGCAAGTTAAATCATGTATGTATAGATAGAAAACATCTACTATACATAAAACAATGTAAACTTGTTTTGATCAACTATTCATGAAAACCAAATCCAAAACATGAAACTTGTGTGTTGTGTGCACTTGAGCATATCAACTATACTAAGCTTTACAAATAGATCTAAACACACTAAACTCTATGGATACCTAAGTCTTCTTGTCGATCTTCCATCTTCAAGTAGACTCGATCCCAAACGCGTGATCCTCCAAGTGCAAATGAATGATCCTTAAGCTTTGGCACCGGAATCATCATGAAAAGCTTCTAAACTCCTTGTTGAAGCTAATCACCAACTAATATCTTGCTAATAGATCTGAAACTTAAAATCACAAGAATATTAGTAACATAACTACATGAGTTAATCATCATCAAAACTAGAGTGGAAGGCCTTTGGGCCAACAAGTGTTGTGATCACCAAAGTGTTCATCTTTGTAATTGAGGAGGCGGACTTGCGAGTTCGCGGTGTTTCGAGTTCTAGTGAAAGCTCATTGTAGAGGTGTGGCCTCGACAAGCTAGTGTGCTTGCGGTGTATAGTTCTTGCGGGAACAAGAGAGGGATTAGAGAGTCCAAAGGAGTTCTAGTGTGAACTTTGCTTGTAGGTGTTGCGGCACTGAGTGATCCGGTGGATCGATTTTAGTGGAAATCCTTCATAGTATTGAAGGCGGGGACGTAGAGCAAGGGTGCTCGAACCTCGAAACAATTCTCCCGTGTTTGCGATTACTCTCTCTATCTCTCACTTGCGTTTTTATCTTACATGCTTATATTGTCTTTATCGTTATATGCTTGATATATATATTGTGCTTAATTGATATATGCATGGGATTGTTTGCTCACACTTGTATTCAACCAAGAGAGCCAAAGCGGCACCTCAACTCTTATCTAGAGAAATCTTGAGGAGTTAGTCCAGAGCCCTTCACGGGGAATCCGGCTACACTCTTGTGTTATACTTGGTGTGTTGTGCATAAGAATTTTAGTTTGCATAAATAGTTTTTAATTCTGCATTAATTCATCATTAGATTAGCTAGTCACCTATTCACCCCCCTCTAGGTGATTTCATAACATACACGTGAACATACCGTGCAAGCTTCTATCGCCTCATATCCTTGTGGATTCGACTCGTTTTAGCCTCTATGCTATAATGGAAGTATCGAGAAAGCCAAAGCACACGCACTTTAAATCTTGATTTCAAAACATATACTTTTTGTGCATGATTTTCCCCCGATCAAATTTTGGCGCCGTTGCCGGGGATGGGAACGGTTTGATTTCACATTTTTGTTAACTTTTCTTCTTTATTTTTGGTGTACAGGTCAATTTTTTTAGCATTGTAGAGGTCCACACTTGTTGTGTGGTTGGGTAAATTCTTGTATATTCTTATATTCTGCTGCTAATTTTTGTTTATATTACTTGTGCATTGTAATAATTAAGAACTAAAATAAAGAAATTGGATGTTTTAAAACTATTTAGACATTTGCATCTAAGCACGTATCGATTTCAATTCTAATATAATGTATTTCGTTCTTGTGTTGTTGTGATCTTGACAGAGGTGTTCATATTGCATTGCATATAGTTAGGACAAACACGTGGGTGATTTACTCGCTTTATGTGTTCATTCTTATCTATAATGCACACTTGCACAAACTAAACTTAAGGGCAAAATCCAATACAACATAAGGTGGAAAGTTATTACCCTCCCTTAGCCCAAAAATCACCTTCCCACTCACACAACCCAAGCCTTAATAAAAATTGCTAGACGTTAGCCCCTAGGGACATCTCAGACTCATTTAAGAGATTGATCTAAGGGGAAAGTTGTTAGAAGTTGACTCTTGTCAAATCGGTATCTAAGGTTGGGGATTGAGAGGCGAAACCTCAAATAACAGTGGCTTGGCATAATTATGCCTGTTGCTCCGACACGGTTACCTCTCACTGATTTTTCCCCTACCTGGCTAATTAACTCGTGATCAGATTCTGATAATATACCCCTGGTGGACAGTCTAACCAGTTAGAAGTTGTATAGGTCTAAGTCAACCTTAGCATAGGTTTGTTTTCTTCTTTTTCTTTATTTGTTTGTTTATTTGTTTGTTTTTTCTTTTTTGTAAATTGTGGTATGGATTTTAACAACAATATTTTTTTCAATTCTAATATGAATCCAATTTCACCTCGACCTCATTTGACTCGAATAACTCCAACTCGGCTATGTACAACATGAACTAACCTTATATGCCGAATTGGGATTATCCGACTCAATATGTGCCCCAGTCACAATATTATGAACAAGACTGGAATAATCATCACCACTCTTCACTGAGTCAGTAGGGATACAACTCCCCCGAGTATTATGGTCAACCACCTTACCAACATCCAGCTTCATATACTCCTTCCCCCGAACAACCATTAGAAGAACCAATTGACTGAAAAAGAAGATGGAAGCCTTATAGGAACTCGAGCGACGAATTCAAAATCTAGAGGACTCGAAATTCCATCAATGTTTTCAAATCCAAGATCCTTACTCGATTTTCTATGTCCCACAGCAAGAAGAAACATACCGACGTAGAAAAAGTATGAAATCCATGATTCAATTCTAAAGCAATCCTTTTAATATGATATAAGCTAGACTTAGTCGATTGGAAAACATGTGTAGGAATAAGAAAACTCTCCCTACCCAATCTTTGAATATTTCTAATACTTCTAATCATGTTGATGAAAATCAAAAATCATAGAATCTTGAAGACTTTGACCAAGATTCAATTTCACCACAAAATCTTGAACTTAACCAATATCAATCCATTGACAATTGGCAAGTTTTCATTTCAATGAAATTGAACTTGAATATGAATGTGAACCTGACCCACAACTTTGTGATTCAATTCCAATTTTGAATCTATGTTGACTTCGGCATCCTTACCCAAGTTAGACTCATTGCCCGAGCCAACATTGATTCCTGTATCTATGGATCTAGAAACTGAACAACTTCTTTTAGATAGTCACATTTCATTGATGGGAATAGAATGTGAAATTGAATTCTTTGATTTGGACTCAACTCTTAAACCTAAACCGACTCTCGAACCCAAAGTTAATTTTCTTGAGTTAATATTGGTTCCCGAACTTTTCATTTCAAAGCCCAAATCATCCATTCCACAAAATCACATTATATTGTTGGACCAAGGTATTGACCAGAATGACTCAGTGATGATCTTCTAAGATTAGTCATGTAAAGAGAATAATTTTCATGATACGATCTTGCATGATCCTATTAAAATTGGGGATTGTAAATATGTTAATAAAAGAGAGGTCAATAAAGGTGGATTTCGTGAGCCACCACGTTATCTTGATGGAGTAGCAACGCTTGGCCCAATCAGCCTACCACCAGAGCCACCACCATGAGGTAATTTTCTTTCTTTTCCCATTTGTTTCATGTATGTATATACACATTCACGATGCATTGAGGACAATGCATAAGATAAGTGTGGGGGAGGGTTTACTAACGTAGGTTAGTTTTAAATTTTCTTTCTTTTATACTTCTTTTTAAGAACTTTTTTAAAATTTTCTTTTATATAAAAACTCTTTTCTTTTCTTTTTACAAAATATTTTGAAATAAGAGAATTACTTTTTATTTATTTTTAAGAAAATTAAGATTATCTTAAGAATTAGGAAGACCTATAATTATGAAATTTAAACTGAGTCCAAATAATAGATCTTGTTAAAATTTTAGGATAAAAAAGTAAGATTGGAAAGATAATTTGATCTTAAATTTTTTGTCTTAGATTTATGCACTTCACACTTACACAATTTTTTGGGATTGAAACAAAGACTGATAATGCCATAAAATATATATATATATATAAAATGATGATAATAAAAATCACTTATTGAAGCTGGATAATTATGCCGCAGGAAGCATGACTATTCATGCCTAAAAAGATAGACAAAATCAAAATAATCCCCTTTAGTTTTGTGACCTTATTTACTCGAGTCCTTAAGCTCGAGGGATGTTTTCTCATCTGGTGCCCTAAGATCATCTGGTTTGGGAGTCAACAGCTAAAGGCTCACTACCCGGGTAAATAAGAAAGCCTAAGAAAACTAAAGGAAGAAAAAAAAGAGAAAAAAATAAATATACACAAATCAATGACATGAAAGTTACCCAAAAATCTTCACTGTTCACAAAGTGCATATTTTTCTAAGAGTTTTATGAAAGGTCAAAGAATCAATTCAATTTTAAATTCTTACATTTAATTTATAATAAGATTTTGCATTTCGACTTAGTTTAAGGAAAAATAATTTCTGGTTAACTTATGACCTTGGATCACTTATATTTTCGCAAAAATATTTTAACACTTTTCTCTATTTCAAAATGTGTTTTTAAAATACTAACATTTAATTTTTTTTGTTATGAATTTTGCGGGTGTAATCCACTGAAAACCCTCAGGAGACAAAACTCCTCCTCTAGGGGAAACCTAGAGGTTTAACGGCTTGCACATGCTCAGTGCAATCGCGTCACCTGCGAAAGTGGTGTAATAATTTTCTTAGTTTTTTTGTTTTGCTCGGGACGAGTAAAAGATAAGTATGGGGGTGTAATTAGTCTCTAAAACTGCATATTTCATACCACATCTTCACATTTATTTAATATTAAATTCTGTTAATAATACCTCTCTTTTGTGTTTCTAGGTCCATGGCATGAAATGAAGAAGAAGACCCAAAATCATCATTTAATTGGTGATTAAAAGCCTACAAATATAGCCATTGACTTGGAGAGCTGATTCGTCAAAACCAGGGGCCCAAAATCAGAAACCGGGACATCTAACTGACAGGGGACCGACGCGACAGCGCGCAACAGACGGTGCTGCGCGCGCCTCGCCAGTACAGCCGCGGAAACGCGGCTCTGGCTGCATTTCTGCGGCCGTTGCAGCTGCGCCAGTGCTTCAGGGCAGGGTTTGTCCCTCTGACCCCTTTTCTCCTGGTGCCTATAAATACCCCCTTGAGGGGTTCTTCTGGGATATATACAGAGAGTAGGGTAGTTTCTTTCCATGTTGTAGTTTAAGGTAATTTAGTGTAGTTCTTCTTCTTCTTTCTCTTTGTATTTTTCATTTCTTTTAGATCTTGTAATAGGAGAGAGAGTGGTACATGGGTTGAAAGTAAGGGGTGCTTGTAATAGAAGGTGACAAGCTATGAAAGGTTCTCTCTTTTACCTCTCTTTGTTTTCTTCTATCTAACTCCTTTTACAAGTTTAGTTAATTTTCTCTCATGGCAACTAACTACTAACTACTAACTTACTAACTTCTTATTTGATAATCCACATGAATATAATAGCCACTACTTAGCCTTGCTCCTACAAGAGCCATTGATGGCTCATGATGATAGATATAACACTCTAACATCCTAACTCTCTAATAAGCTAACATTATTTTATTTCATGCTTGTTATTATTTAGTTTTGATGGTTTAAGTGTAGCTTGCACTTGTTGTATTGAGTTTAGATGTAAAAGTTATCGCATGGGTTATGCTTTAAAACGCTCTTGAACCAAGGACTACTGATGGCCAAGGATACATGTGAGGCAATTATCACTAAGAGGTTAGCATGGTTAGTGGAGCCATTAGTAGTTATTAGCCATGAGTTTTCTTTCTTTTTCACTTTGTTTTAGATATATCACAAAAATCACAAAGAATCATTTTTCTATGTTTCCCACTTCTTCGTGTTTCACCGTATTCTTCTCTTTTCATTCTTTATTTTTTTTTCTTTTCATTCTTTCAAACATTGAAGAACCGTTAACATACACGTGAACATACCGTGTAAGCTTCTATCGCCTCCTATCCTTATGGATTCGACTCGTTTTAGCCTTTATGCTATAATGGAAGTATCGAGGAAGCCAAAGCACACACACTTTAAATCTTGATTTCAAAACATATACTTTTTGTGTACGGTTTTCCCCCGATCATTTGGCAGGGGTGACAATAGTACAATATCCACATGCATTTTCCCCTTATAGTCTTGAGCTCAAATTCTTTTTTAATTAGAACTTTATTTTTCATCTTCTACCCTCTCTATCAAATGCAATTAATTGCACAAATCTTTTAAACTCGCATACTATTAAGAAAGAATTAAGATAATCTCTCTTGACAGTAAATAGTGAAGCAATGTAAAAAATTGAATCCAAGTGTCCATTAATTAGAAAAAATAAACACTTATTTAAATTTTATGCTTTGCCAGGTTAAACCTTATTTTTTCAATTTATAAGTATTCATCTCATGTTTTCTAGTTTATACTTGATTTGATAAGGTAATATTCAAAATATGAGATTAATCTACAATTTGACAAATTCCAGCAAATTTCAACAATTTTAAATTCTACACACACCCCCAAACCTAATTAAACATTGTCCTTAATGTTTTAATAAGAACAAAGGCAAGGAGAGTGAATCGAATATACCAGATTTGTAGTACATGTGATAAGATATGTTGAGATATTCCCTCAAACCTCCAATGACACACATGTTAGCCCAAAACTTCAAAAGATTCAACAAAATTGGGTTGCCTCCCAACAAGCGCTAAGTTTAACGTCTCCAGCCAGACGTAGTCTTGCTTACTATATCTCTGTCGTCTCGATCATCTGCCCATCCACAATATTTTTCACAAAATGCAACCTTTATCCATTCACTTTAAAAGTGTTCCCATTAGTTGGATTTTTAATTTTGATGGCCCCATGAGGAAACACTTGGGTGACTATGAATGGTCCATCCCACCTATAATGGAGTTTACTCGGAAACAATCATAACTTGACATTGAATAACCACACTTTCTAGTTGTGCTCAAAGGTCTTTGGATTAATGTATTTATCATGAAACGCCTTAGTCTTAACCTTATAGATACATGTGTTCTCATATGCCTCATTACGAAGTTCTTCCAACTTGTTGTGTTGGAGCTTACGGGTGGAATCGGCTTGTGTCATGTCAAAATTGAATTTTTAATGGCCCAATAAGCATGATGCTCAAGCTCAACTAGAAGATGACAAGCCTTTTCAAAAAGGAGACATTCCAATGAGTCTTGAATGCAGTCCTATAAGCTCACAGGGCATCATCTAGTTGAGTTGACCAGTCCTTGCGATCGGGCCTGATGATCTTTTGAAGAATGTTCTTGATCTTCATATTGGATACTTCTATTTGGTCACTAGTTTGTGGGTTGTAAGGTGTTGTCATATTGTGCGTGAATCTGTATTTGCGCAAAAGAGCATCAAACTTTCAATTCCTAAAATGAGAGCCACTATCACTAATAATAGCACGTGAGAATCCAAATCGGCTAAAGATGTTGCTTTGGACAAACTTGATCATAACTTTATGGTCATTAGTGCGAGGGGCCACTGCTTCGATCCATTTTGAAACATAACCAACTGTCACTAGAATGTATTCGAACCTGAATGACGGTAGAAAAGGACCCATGAAGTCAACCCCCCATACATCAAAGATTTCAACTACAAGGATAGGGGAAAGAGGCATCAAGTTCCATCGAGACATATTTCCTACAGCTTGATAACGTTCACAAGATTGACAAGAGGTGTGAACATCTTTAAAAAGTGAAGGTCAATAAAAATCACATTGTAGCACTTTTGTTGTAGTTTTCTTTCCAGAAAAATGTCCTACACAAACAAGTGTGTGACAAAAAGTGAAGATGCTATGAAATTCATTTTCGGGGACAAGTTACCTGATCACTTGATCAGGACACACTTTGAACAGTTCTGGGTCTTCCCAAAAGTAATGTTTCAATTGGGTAAAGAATCTCTCTCTTGTTTGGACCATCCTATGGGAATCTGTCCAATTGCTAGGTAATTGACAATGTTGGCAAACAAAGGAGTAGATATTTGAGACACGGAAAGTAGTTGATCATCTGGGAACGACTCTTTGATTGGTTCAGTGTTCTCTGGGGCATCACTCAAGATTCTAAACAAATGGTCGACAATAACATTGTCAGATCCTTTCTTATCTCTAATCTCAATGAGAAATTCTTATAGCAACAGGACCCACTAAATCAATCGTGTTTCGCCTCTTTCTTCGAGAGCAAGTGTCACTAAGCAGCATGATCAGAATATATCACAACTTGAAACCCAAAAGATATTACCTAAATTTCTCTAAGGCAAACACTACAACTAACAGTTCCTTCTCTGTTCTGTGTAATTAGTTAAGCTTCAGAGAGGGTACGATCGGTGTAGTAGATCACAACATGTTTCTTATTTACTCTTTGGCCTAAGACTGTCCCAAGTGTAAAGTCTGAGGCATCGCACATGATTTCAAAGGGAAGAGACCAATCTGGTGGTTGAATTATTGGATTTGATTAAGGCATCCCTAAGAGTTTGGAAAGCTTCACGACAAGACTCATCAAAGACAAATAGTGTATCTTTAGAGATTGCACAAGGCGCAAGAAAATTTGGAGAAGTCCTTGATGAATTGAAAGATAAAATCCTGCATGACCTAAAAAAGATCAAATCTGACAGACAGAAGTTGAAGGTGGAAGCTTAGAGATCAACTCTATCTTGGCTTTATCTACCTCTGTCCCTCTATCGAAAACAACATGACCCGACACGATCTCCTCACGAACCATGAAATGACTCTTTTCCGAACTAAAACTAAGTTTGTCTCCATGCAATATTTCAACACTTTCTCTAACTTGTGGAGACAATCATCAAAAGATGATCCAAACTCAAAAAAGTCATCTATGAAGACTAGAAGAAATCACCTACCATGTTAGAAAAGATAACATCGTACACCGCTGAAAGGTAACGGGTGCATTACAAAGACCAAATGACATTCTTAAGCAAAGGTACCATAGGGACACGTAAATGTGGTCTTCTCTTGGTCTTCCAGATATACATGCACTTGGTTGTATCCAAAATAACAATTCAGAAAACAATAGAAGCTTTAGCCTACTAATTTCTCTAAGATTTAATCAATGAAGGGAAGAGAAAAATGATCCTTACGAGTCACTGCATTGAGTTTCCTATAATCAATATAAACTCGCCATCCTGTGGGAGTGCGAGTTGGGTCCAATTCACCTAGATCATTTTGCACAACAGTGAGTCCAGATTTCTTTGAACAACTTGTGTTGGACTCGCGCATTGACTGTCAGAAATTGGATATATGATAGTTGAATCCAACCACTTGACTACCTCTTTCTTCACCACTTCTCTCATGTTGTGGTTCAATCTCCTATGCATCTTCCTAGATGGCTTAGTGTTGTCTTCACAATAGATGTGATGCATGCAAATTGAGGGACTAATTTCTTTCAAATGAGCCATGGACCATCCTATGACACTCATATGTTGTTTAAGTACATCAATCAACTGACTTTCTTGATCAGGGGTCAAGCTAGCAGCGATTATCACGGTGAGAGTATCTTTAGGTCCAAGAAACATACTTGAATGTGCTAGGGAGGAGTTTCAGCTCAAGTTGCGGTGGTGATTGGATGGATGGGAGCATAGGTTCCTTAGCCAAATTCGGTAATGCTTCATACTTAATAATCGAAGATGGAAGAATGGTGGAGTTGGGTGAATCTAGCAAAGCATTCACGTCACGTGTGTAATTGTCACATTCAAACTCATCGATGTCAAAGTGGGTAAGACATGTCTGAAGAGGATCCTTTGTGAGAAGGATGGATGAATTTTCATCCATATTTCTTCTATCAAATCAATAGCAAAGCCATCTCCCTCTCTGCTAGACCCTTGGGATGCATTAAAAATATTCAAATTGACTTTCTTGTTCTCAAAAGAAATGTCCATTGTGTCGGATCTACAGTTGATGCATGCATTTGTTGTTGTTAAGAATGGGCGATCTAGGATAATAGGAACTTGGGTGAGATTCTGTGTTTATTCCATATCAAAGACAATGAAGTCGACTGATAAATGGAACTCATCTACCTTAACAAGAACATCCTCAATCAACCCACATGCAGTATTTTAAATATTGGATATCAGCGATATATCGGTCGGCAAAATTATATACCGGATACAGGGTGATATATCGCGATTTGGTATTAAATACCGGACGTCAAATCGGATGTCATATCAGATGAAAAATATAAATATGATTGCCTACATAAATCATATGAAACTACTTAAAGTAAGTTTAGAATCATAAACTCATAGGGGATAATTACTTTTTTAAAAGCTCATCAAATGCATTTATAGAAGCTCCTCAAATACATCACGCGGTGATATATCGGATATTTTCATCTCGAATACCAGCCGATATATCGGCCACATGGCGAAATATCGGCCCATATCGGTCCAAAATGATATCCGGTAAAATTTTACATTTATCGTATCATTTGGGATAAAATACCAGTATCTCGGCCGATATATCGGCATATCCGCCGATATTTAAATGCCCACATGGGACTTTCACAGATCGATCAGCAAATTGTAAAATGATCGGAGTGAATTTGAGTTCTCCTAGGGAGAAATGGTCATACGCAAAACTAGGCAACACATTCACATTTGACCCTAGATCTAACAAGGCTCTTTCAATAGTGATGTCTCCTATGACACAAGAAATGATGGGGGCACCCGAATCCTTGAGTTTAAGGGGAAGTTGGTTCATTAAGACAGCACTCACCTGTTGAGTGAATAGGACCTTATTAGGAACTTGGGTTCGCAACCTATGCTTTTGTGTGCAAAGATCTTTGAGATATTTAGCATAGAATGAAACTTGTTTAATAGCATCCAGAAAGGGAAAATTGATTTGTATTTGTTTAAACAACTCCATCATCTCGTCCATACGAACACCTTTCTTAGTGAACGGAGATGGAGTGTTGGCTTCTAGATCAACTAGGAAAAGAGCTTTTGGGATGTATGATGTGAGTAATTCATACTTCTTATGTTTTTTCTTGTCATTTTTCTTATTTAGGTTAGGATTCTCTTCCCTATTGTTCCTCCTTTCATACATAATGGTGGGATTTTGGCTAGCCTCAGTGCTAACTTGTTCATCCTTAAGAGTTGTCACAGCCTTAGCCTGCTCATGAAACTGATTTGATGATTGAGAATTGGCAAGCCCAGGCTATCCCCTAGAGTTTTCTATTACTTGGCTTGGCAATGCTCCATATTCTCTTCTAGTTATTACTTTAGGCAGTTGACCCATTTGGGTTTCTAGCTTGATAATAGGCTGTTTATGTGAATAAAGCAATTGCATGTTTGTTTCTAAACCTTTGAGGGCCTGTAACACCTTATCTTCAAAGGATTCGACTGATGAGGAGGGGTTGTTGCTTATGCCCTTAGGAAGGTGTTGGGTTAAGGATATGGAGTCCTAAATGATTGTGAAAAGCTCTGAGGTGGTAGAGGATGAGCTTTCTAAGAGAAATTTGGATGATTCCATCAGCCAAGATTATATGTGTTGGAGAATGAATCATTGACTGGCCTAGAGAAACTTTGGGCTGTTTACACTTGTTCTTAAACAAATTCTGGGTATTGTGTAGCAATGGGACAATCACTAACAAAGTAGGTTGGACTGGAATAGAGAGAATACACATCTGCTGGGTGAGAGGTGTGAAGATTAAGACTTGATCTCATCCTACAGAAATAATTTGGTCCGATATTTGGTCAACAGTTTCACTTTACCGTGGATGTCCACTGAGTGTCCCGACTCGTGAACACTACTTTTCTTTTAGATAATAGTTGGTATGGACCTGTTAGAGCGAGAAACGGAAGCATGATGCATGAAATTGTCACTCAAAGTATCAAAAAGTTCACATACTTCATCCTCGTTCTTAGTCATAAATGTACCACCGCACGATGCCTACCATTTGGCAGTATAGTTCGAATAGATTATCGTAGAAACATTATTTCAATTGCCATTTGTGTACGACATGGTGAGGGCAATTTCTCAAGAGATCTCTAAGTCTCTCCCAGGTCTCATGAAATAACTCACTAGGATTTTGAAAAAAACTGGTGGTGGTTGTCCACATTTGGTTTGTTCGACCTATTGGGTAGTATTTCTTGAGGAATTCCTTTTGCATTTGATTCAAGTTTGAATATTAACGCTTAAAGTCCTAAGCCAATGTTTAGCTTTCTCCTTTAGCGAAAAAGGGGAAAAGGTGAGCCTATGTGCGTCATTAGAAAAATTTTGTATCTTCACGATGGAACATACTTCAAAGAACTCATCTAAGTATTTATAAGGATTCTCATTGGTCAGTTCATAGAATGATGGGAGAAGTTGGATTACACTGGACATGATCCCATAGTAATTTGCATTCGTTTTGGGGATATGGCTGCAAAAACCTATGGTGTATGTGAAAGGAGTGAAGTACTCCTTCATTGGCTTAGTAGTGAAAAGTTCTTCAGTCATGTTAGTGGTTTTGTTCTAGGTCTAAGGATTCTCTCAGGTTCAGGATTGAAAACAATCAAATCAGGGACTTTGAGACCTTTGACCAAGCATAACCCAAGTGATTTTTTTTTTAAATTAGCAATCAACAATCAATTCCTAAAATCTACGGTTAATTCTAGACAAACCTAGACAGCTCCTAACTAGTTTAAACTGAATCCAGGCTTACCGATTAAAACCCATCAAACAAGTGATTTGGTTCTTCCTTCAGGCCGGATACTTACTATTTTCAGTTACCCTTTTTAGACAATGAAGCTCCTCGATCGTTCCTCCAGGCCATGCACCTCCGCAATGGCTAAGTCACTTTTTCTAGACAAGAAAATCCTCTCTTTGAGCTTGAAAGTGTTCGCTGGAGTTATCCTACAACGGGTCCACCTAATTGAGATCGAAAGTCCTTAGGGGCCAACGTCTAATGAATTTTTATTTAAAAGGCTAAGGTTAATGCAAATGAGGTGGGTGATTTTTTGGTCAAAGAAGGGTGATAAAATCCCCACCTTAGATTGTTTATGGGTATGCTCTTAAGATGTGTTAAGTATGTAATAAATCAAATGCAACAAGTCAACTGCTTGTCCTTAACTAATATAAAGTTGTGCAAAGCAGTTTTTTTTTGTAATAATGGCAACCCTGCAAAAGTTAGTGCAATAATAATAATAATAAAATTCTTACGCGCAAACTAAATGATGCATGCCCTAAGAAAGATTAGTCTCTACTCTTGAAATGTCATTTTTAATTTGGTGTAAGTTGTGATGATATTTTTTTAAATTAGTGAAAGAAAAAGAAAAATAACAAAAGAGAGGAAGGAGAGGAAGGATCTGACCGGATTTGTGATAGTCAGGAACTCCAAGTGAAGCCACCAAGTGGACTTTTACTCTTTCTTCTCCAGTAGCACTCCTTGCTCCTGTAATACCTGAGAATGGAAAAGAAAAAATATTTTCTATCTTCAATAAAGAAAATCACGCAAAAATCACTCTAGACAACGGCACCAAAATTAGATCAGTTGAAATCAGTTGTCGTTAAATCTGAAAACCGATGCAAATCTACAATTTAATCTAAACTACTAAAGCGAGTAAAACCGTAAGACTAAGTCGATCCTCAGGGAGATTTGGGTTGAAATTCTTAATTAAAGATTGTTAAAATAAATAATTGATTTTTTTCTCAAGCAACTAACAAATATTCAAAAAATATCAGTTTTAATCAATTCTTGGGTTTTCTAATCCACCTAGATATAGGGCTTGGACTCATGGAATCATATAAATAATGATGAAAATAACATTAGTTTAAATGTATGACTAATATTTCTGAGGCATAGGCTATGTCGGATTAATTCTTAGGCATACCCTATCTCGGTTTCAATTAATCAAACACTAACACATGATTCCAATCATCTAAAAAAAACAATAATTACAGCCATAAAATCTAGGTTTCATAACCCAAGAATAATATTTTACTCACCCATACTTTTTGCAATATTAATAAATACATCAATATATTTCATTGCAAAAGTAATAGCATTCAAAACAATTTTTAATTGGGGTGGTTCTGATTTTGGTAGATGTGCTCTCTGGTTCTGATCTCTAGCTCTCGATCTGACCATCCGTTCAGGATTGGTTCTGATCCGATCTCTCAAGGCTCCTTTTATAGCTTCTATTTTCAGTTTGTTGCCATCTCCAACAAATTTTATACATACCCAGGTAATTTGAATCGGTTAAATTGGGATTTGATTTTCTCTCTTCGAATTTCATCAACTTTGAAGAGATCCTTATCTCTTGCGAATCTTCTCTCTTTCTGTTATTTGAACTCGATCCGATCTGCTGGTTTGTTGTTGTTGAGATTTGGATTGGGTTTTTTGATTCGTATGCTAAAGATCTTACTTGCGGATTGGGTTTTGAGCGGATTTTCAGTTTTATTGGATACTTTGGTTTGAAATTTGAACTGAGCTGTTAGTTTCACCTGCCACTCGTTGAATTGTCTCAACGAATTTTACCCCCTTATCTGAGCTTTATTGTCCGTGCGTGGCTGCTCTTTATGCCTCGGCTATCCCTTGTGCGTGGCTGCTCATGGGTTGCTGCCTGTTGTGTGTGTGGTTGCCCGTGAGTTATTGCCCCTAAGTCAAATTTGTTGGTGCTGATAATGAACATGTACTACTGTTCATGAGCTGATGATTATCTCTAAGCCATACAGCAGACTGAGTTATTGAAGGGGGTTTAATTCATAAAATCATTTAACACGAGTGTTAAATAATAGGAAATCTTTGACTTATCAAGCCGCAACTCCTTCAACAACGATCCCTCAAGATCAATTCGGAGTCGCAACTCCTACAACAACGATCCCTCAAGATCAACTCGGAGGCACAACTCCTATAACAACTTCACTCACTCGAGGTTCACTACAGCAAAAATTAACAAGGTTTGTGATCACAAGATCACAAGAAACTCTCATAAACAACAGTCTATAGATAAGCTTAGACAGATAGAAGTACAAGTTTGCGTGTGAGAAAAACTATAGAAATTGAAAGAGAAAAACACAAGAAATCTTTAGGAATTTTTCTCTCAGAGATTGGAAGAGGAATAGCTAAGAAAATTGTTATAAATCTTGTTTTGAAATATTTGCAAACGGCTTGATTTTATAGCAAAATAAAATTAAAAAATATTTGCTAAAAATCAGTAGAGAAAATTAATTAGCTGTCAAAAATAGATGTTTCATTTTTATGTAACAGTTACAAACGACTATATTTTTCAAAATCTAAAGTTCATTTTCAAAAGCTGTACAAGGGCTATCGAAAGTATTTCTAAAAACTACATAAGGGTTGTCGAAAGAATTTTCGAAAGTGCCCAATTTTCTAAGAGAAACTGTCAAAAAGGAGTCAGTTCTGCAACTAACTCAACTCTCTATAAAATGCTATAGAAAATTATTTTTAAGCTATCGAAAATGGTTTTCGATAGTTAGTGAAAACACATAGAAAAACTGCCGCAATGAATCAGTTCCGTAATCAACTAAACTCTTTGTAAAACACTGTCAAAAACGTGCACATGAGCTGTCAAAAATGGTTCAGCTCAAAATTAGTATTGTGCACACTGATTATCCATTTTGTACATGGCCATTGAAAATGATACAGATTTTTTGATTTTTTTCAAACTTTATTTAAATTAATTTGAACTTATAAA
Organism: Agave tequilana; assembly: GCA_038442645.1. NCBI lineage: Eukaryota > Viridiplantae > Streptophyta > Magnoliopsida > Asparagales > Asparagaceae > Agave > Agave tequilana. Next base: position 45,246 of record JAVJIF010008184.1, on the reverse strand, counting down.
TCACACAAAAATAAGTTTCTTTAATATCCTTTGAGCATTAACACGTATGGAATAAATCCAAAACATATTTCAAACAATATAACTTATTTTTTGACATTTAATATTCATAAAAAATCAACCTTTTAGCTAAAAACATTCTTTCAAAAACATTTTATAGTTGATATATATGTATATTTCTAAAACTTCATCAAAACATTTTATATGCAAGCTTGATCTACCAATTCTATAATCTAAAGATTTAACAAAATTCTAAGTTACAAACATTAATGCTTTTCAATTGAAACGAAGTCTTTTTGTTGAGTTCCTGACTTGAATTGACCTCTTTAGCTTCAATCATCAACTTGAGATATTCCAATACACATTTGTTGAAGTTAAGCCCAGTGAAATAATCTTGAATAACCTGTAGACTCTATAAACACTTTAAGATCATTAGTTCTTTATCTACGTAAGTTTTGAATTATCAAAACACGAGTGATTGTATTTTTGGGCCAACAATATTTGCGTCTCTGGAATATGATAGTTTGCTAAAATTGATGAGAGGTGAATAAGTGTTTACATTACATGCCCTATAATGGACAGGTGGCTCTATTCCACTTGATCACTAAAAATATTTTAGAGCGATGAGCCGGAGAAAAATCTCATAATTAATTGTACTAAGTTGGGACTACTTCTAGACTGGTGACCTTGTAGGAAGCCCTTTTTGGGTATTACAAGTGCCATGACTCGATAACTTCCAACAAATTCTATTAAAAATGATTGCAATATTTTCAGCGGCAAAAGTTTTATAACAAGGGGGGAAAATTCATACAAAAACTGCGAATGAAATAGCTTATGAATATGGATGCCTTCTCCCTCTTGTTGAATACAAGGAGATAGAAGTTTACAACATGCCAGCTAAATTCACACTAGGAGTGCAAAGGGATTAACTTTGAAAATTTGTTGCCTTCTTCCTCTTGGTGAATGCAAAGGAACTAAATATGAGAATTAGATGTCATCTTCCTCTGGCTAAATAGAATGAGAAGTGCTCCTCCTACCATTTGTGCCCAAAAACCTAAGAAAGCACTTCTCAGCATAAAGTTAGGTAAAGAGGTTACATTTGTGCCCAAAAAATCATGGCAAGAAATGTATGGAGATATAAATTGTAACAATTGGGTGTTACAAACATATATTATTCTAAAGAGTTATGTCAGGAGCTACATGTCTCCTCGTATAATGATACATATATTATACTGAACTTTTTATTTCAAACTTATCTTTTCAAAGGCTAACAATTCAGAATCTCTTGAATCTATCTGGACTCATGCGCTAGTTTGAAGAAGGATTAAAGCCGCCAATTCAAGCAGATTCCTCTTCTCAAGTTGTCTCTCGCAATATCATGGTACTCGACTTCTCATTTTGGACCTGAAGAACAGAGAACTACAATAAAAGTAAAGAATTTCCTTCTCAAACTCTGGATAAGAAATCAACAAATTATAAGAACAACTTTACATTATGCTTCATGGATTAAATTTCTCTAGAGAGTTTGTTTTTCTATTTCATATGAAATGAAGATATGAGTTCCTAAGAAAGCTGATGTGAAACGTGATCGTGCGCATGAACGGAATTCAACAACAAAGCAAATCAAGCACGCTTCACCAACAAAAGGCGATCGATCTAGACTCAAATTATCAGTTTGAACTAATGACCAGCGTTGATTGTAATAAAGTTGTACACATGCAGTAGGCTTCGAAATATAAATTGAATGATTAATAGCAATGCTCTGAGATAGCAACTCCAATATGTAATGTTTAGATTGATCGATACAAAGTAACAAGGCAATGCACTCGATCTCCCAGTTATGCGTCAGCAGACATGTTGATAACATAATAGATAATGACTACTGTATAGAACTAATACGATTCAAGGGAAGAAGAATACATGAAGTTCACCGAGTGGACCACAATCAAATCTGGAGAAGAAAAAAATCATCACCTGGATCTCCCTTAAGTCTTGTCCTTTGTTTTCCTTTGGAAATAACGCAAGTATAACCAACTGATATAAATACCAAATATAATTGTTGGAATATAAGATGCAGACCACTCTAGGAAGAAACTAATGAGACTCATACAAAAGAGTTGGCAACCACTTTGGTTTGATCTTCAAGAGGGTCAACTCTTCATCTGGCATAATTTGTTTGGTGCCCACCAGGAACCCTGAAAAAGGAAAGATGTTGGTGATGCAAGCACTGAAGGCAGAGTTGTAGTCGAGGCTTAGAACTCGCGGCAATAAGAAGATGGATGAATTGTGTCGTGAGGTGCTGTTGTGGAGACATTGAGGCACTGCGGTACAGGTTACGAAGGGGGTCGAGGCTGTCCTTGACTCCTTGTGCAGCAAAGTCTGCGATGTGTTGCTGCTACATTGTTGTTGATGATATTGTGTTGTTGTACTGCTGCTACTGAGGAAGGGATCCGAGAGAGGGGGAAGCAGTGCGATGTTGGGGTCTGTGTTGTTAGAAGGCTTGAAGAAGGCAGAAGGATATAAAGAAGGGCCTAAAGAGGACAAAAGAGAGGGAGAAGGAGAGGAACAGAGAGAAGAAGAACACACGCAGAGTAGTTTTCATTTTTCTTTCTTCTCAAAACGATTTACACACTTGCCTATTTATAGGCTACAAACTGATAACTACTCACAACTACCCACTACATCACACAACTACCCATGACTTGCATGTACTAACCAACTGAAATACATAACCAACTGAAATAAAACATAAAAGACTACTAAACAAATACTAGATACATAAATTAGTTTTGGTGTCCCCATCAATTCCCCCAGGGTGGGGAAAACTCGACCCCGTCGAGTGGATATCTCTGCTGTCTCGTACTGCTCCAGAGCATCGGGATCCAAACGTTACACATCCTCTCGATCCAACCAAGTGTCATCGATTCAGATTTTCCTTTCCAATGGATCAAATACCGCCTAGTTCTATCATCAATAGTGTATATAATCTCTTCATCCATTATTTTATCAATCGGTTATGCTGCATAGGGTGATAGATTTGGAAGTTGAGGTAAGAAGGGTCCCTCAGAAGTAAGGTCTTGGTAGGCTCATCAAGCAAGCGGTTACTCGGATTGAAATCCGGACCTTTGTATACTACCAGATCTTCAACATTAAATATGGGACTAATACCAAAACCTTCAGGAAGGTTTAGAACATATGCATTATCATTTATTCTTTTCATCACTTTGAAAGGTCCTGCTCCACGTGCATACAACTTTTAAAGTTTTCAGAGGAAACAATTCGGAACGAATTCGAACCATCACATGGTCTCCAATTTCAAACCTTTTAATTTCTGATGATGATCAGCTCAAGCTTTGTAGGTTGCATTGCTTTGATTTATTTTATTGTTGATTTCCTTGTGTAGGTCGTGAATATGAAATGTAAATGCAGATGCAGACTCAGATGTGCAGACTCAGAATACTCTATAATGAATGATAGCAGAGAGCGTGTAGCTTAGTGCCTAACATGTGTTAAAGGGTCACTCGACTCCCTATTGGAAAAAAAATTTAGGCACTTAATTCAGTGGGTCAACCCAGTTTACGACCTCTATCAAAAGGGATGATTAGGTGCACAAACCTAAATGTACGTGGCAGCTTGCCTGTTATAGTAATAGTGATATGAAGTGATCCCCAAAAAGGGAACGCCTAAGTGATAACACCATTTTGTTTAACTGTCACGGAGAGAAAATTAGTAATATGAATGCTAGATTCTCCCATAACAGAATGCATTGAATGTTTGGACATGGGTTGACCATAGATGGTAACATCCTTGGTATGATCCACATCTTTTGTTACTATATAGCTCCAAAACTTGTCCTCAAAGAAATGAATGCTTATAGGAACAATGCACTGTTGCTTGACATCTAGTGACAACTCATTAACTTGCCCTTTAAGTACAATATGCATGGTAGAATCCATCCTATGGTGCGGCAAGTCGGGAAGACTAGCCCTTGGGACTAATTAAATGGCGTGTTGGATATCACGCGTCGGTGGTCGCTTGCCTGGGAGGTCATCAAAAAAAAATAGCAACAAACTCTGTGATCACATAGGTGAGTTCGGGGAGACTCAGAGAACTAGACTCCTCAATGTCATCACCCTGGATTTCTTCGTCAAAGTTATAATCTTCAAGTTCTTCTACCTGGTAAACGAATTCTTCAGAGTCACACTCAGACTCTATTATAGACAGTTTATCAGTGGCAACTATGAATGAGCTTAGTGTCGATAGTAGAGGAGGAAGGTGCTGACGACTAGGACAGATAACGACACTAGGAGTTGGTAGTAAAGGAGGAAGGGACTCTGAATTTATAACAGATGGTTCCTTAACTTTAGTTACTTTGAATGGACTTGGACAGTTGACCGTAACATGCCCATAATCCTGACATTTGTTACCCTGAATTGCAAGATGATAAGAGGTGGACTTGAATGCTTGATCCAACCTAGTTATGCAACTCAAAATTTCATCTATCTTTTAGAGAATTTTAGAGTTGGTGTCCATATTGATGATTCTACATGCAATGACACATTTCTAACATCTATTGGATGCAACTTAGCACATACATGATTGAAATTTCTAGCCTAGAACGTGACTCTGATATCAAATTGATGTGAAACGTGATCGTGCACATGAACAAAATTCAACAACAAAGCAAATCAATCACGCTTCACCAACAAAAGGTGATCGATCTAGACTCAAATTATCAGTTTGAACTAATGACCAGTATTGATTGTTATAAAGTTGTATACATGCAGTAGGCTTCGAAATGTAAATTGAATGATTAATAGTAATGCTCTGAGATAGCAAGTGCAATATGTAATGTTTAGATTGATCGATACAAAGTAACTAGGCAATGCACTTGATCTCTCAGTTATGTGTCAGCAGGCTGGTTGATAACATAATAGATAATGACTACTGTATAGAACTAATACGATCCAAGGGAAGAAGAATACCTGAAGTTCACCGAGTGGACCAAAATCCAATCTGGAGAGGGAAAAAATCATCACTTGGATCTCACTAAAGTCTTGTCTCTGTTTTCCTTTGGAAGTAGTGCAAGTATAACCAACTCATATAAATGCCAAATATAATTGTTGGAATATAAGATGGAGATCACTTTAGGAAGAAGCTAATGAGACTCATACAAAAGAGTTGGCAACCACTTTGGTTTGATCTTCAAGAGGGTCAACTTTCATCTGTCAAAATTTGCTTGGTGCCCACCAGGAACCCTAAAAAGAAAAGATGTTGGTGATGCAAGCACTGAAGGCGGAGTTGTAGTCGAGGCTTACAACTCGCGGCAGTGAGAAGATGGATGAATAGTGTTGTGAGGCGCTGCTGTGGAGACGTTGGGGCACTACGGTACAGGTTGCGAAGGGTGTCGAGGCTGTCCTTGTGCAGCAAAGTCTGCGATGTGCTGCTGCTGCACTGCTGTTGATGATATTGTGTTGTTGTACAATTGCTACTGAGGGAGGGATCTGAGGGGGGGAGCAGGGCGATGTTGGGGTCTGTTTTGTTAGGAGGCTTGAAGAAGGCAGAGGGATATAAGGAAGGGCCTAAAGAGGACAAAAGAGAGGGAGAAGGAGAGTAACAAAGAGGAGAAGAACACATGCAGAGTAGTTTTCATTTTTCATTTCTCCTCAGAACCATTTACACACTTGCCTATATATATAGGCTACAAATTGATAACTACTCACAACTACCCACTACATCACACAACTATCCATGACTTGTCTGTACTAACCAATTGAAATACATAACCAATTGAAGTAAAACATAAAAGACTATTAAACAAATACTAGATACATAAATTAGCTTTGGTGTCCTCATCAAAAACTGCTATAAAGATAAATCCGTAGATGAAGAAAGAAGAGGAGTGGAGACAATAATAGATCCCTCTATTATGTAGACAAGACCAGAATCAGCGATCTTGTTTGTTTTCCATATTCTTTAAACTAACACTAATGCATGCCAATGATTCAGGGAAGGATAAGGAGCAGGCAGGCAGGAATTTTGTTGATCGCGAAGTCCATGTAGACACTATTTGATGCGGACATCAAGACAAAGACATGGTATGAGTACCAACGAAGATGAAGATGTGCCACATCTATTTTGATTGAGTAGTTACGAATATTTTTATGTATTTTTTTATTTTTTGCTTTTTTGTTTATTTTAGATTTTTTGGTTTATTTTAGTTTGCTTTTGTTTTTAGTACCACATCGATTATGAATTGGGACTCAAGTTTTGTATTACCTATAAAAAGAAGCTCATATGTAATCTTTTGAATCAATAAGTGAATCAAATCAAGCTTTTAAAATTCCTCAAATTTGTGTGAGAAATGAATTTCTCCCCAAATTTTCTTAGGAGTGTGAAACTCTAAGAAACCCTATTTTAAGAGTGTGAAACCCTATCTAGTCATAATTAGGAGTGTGAATCCCTAATTAGTTTTATCCCCTTCTTCTACAATCCCTCTTCCAAAACCTTAGAAAAAATTCAGAAAAAATAAAAATCCCAAAAAATAGAAAAGAATACTATTCACCATCCCTACCTTCATCTCTCTCCCCCTCTCAAACCAACCCAACCCTAGCAACCGCCGACTCCACCCTTCCCTCTCTCGCCACCTGCCACTGCCTGTGCCACCTCCTCTTCCTCCTTCTCTTCCCCTCGCCCTCGGTCACCCCTTCTCCTTCCCCACCTGCAATACCATCTCCCTCACCAAGTTCTCATCTCGACCTCTCTCTCGTCAGCACATACACAAGCCCCGGCATCGACCTCACTCTCTCTTCCTCACGCACCGATGACAGCCCGTCCATTGCCCCACCGCCGTTCTCGAGCCTGACTCGCTGCGTCTGTGCGTGAGTCAGGCCCCGCCGATAGCTCCCTTCCCCTGGTCCTTGCCTCCCTGACCTCGTGCTCCGGCCAAGCACTGTCGCTCGACGCCGAGTCCACTGCAACAACCACCGCCATCGTTGTTCTCCTCCCTGCCGACCGCCGCCACCGATGCAGCATGAGTTCACGTCACACGATCAACTGCAGAATTCTATTAAAAATTCGAATCCTACACGGGTTCAGATTCCAACCCGACCCGATCCGCCAATAGCCCGATCCGCGTCAGCTACAGTGCACCTAACCCGCTTTGCTACAAGATCCAAATCCAATAGCTCAGTTCCAGACCCGTTAAGTCATAGACAGACCCATTTACTATGCAAATTTCATTTTTGGGTCGTATCTAAGCCATTTGGAGTCTAATTCGCGTGATTCTTAAAGCGTTGTAACTGTGACAACAAGAGCTACACATCTACAACAACATGACACTGAGATCAAACGTGATTCTCAGTAGGTACAATCTCAACCACGTCCTTTTATTTACAGTCAGATATTATATTATCTCAGATATTATCTACATCGAGTGTTGTCCACCAAAACATGAGTTATGTGATTCTATTGCCTGATAATTTCATAGTTTATATATTGCGCGTAGAACTTTACTTGCATAATAAAGTAGCATCAATTTGTTATTTCAATTTGCAATAGACCATATATTTGCATCTTTAATCATCTAATAGATCAATATTGCTAGTTTTCTAACTTTTCTACCTACGATCATTTCATGTTGGTAAAGCATTAATTTAGTTATTTTATTATTGATTTTCGTACACACGTTTCACATCAATTTGGTATCAGAGCACGGTTAGATAGAAATTTCGTCTTAGTTACTTTATTTGCTTTCTTGTATTATCTAGAATTTTATTAAAAAACAAAATAAAAATTATGAAATCCAAAGGGCAAAAAATTTAGTTTAACGTCTAGTTTAGAGTCGTATCTACCCTTATCTTAGGAGAGTCTAGTCAATGTCCCATCACCCTGTTCAATCCAATCAAAAAGGCTCAAATTCCCACAATGTTCGCTGACATATAGTCCCAGCTTAAGGGCATCACTCAAACACTGCACGAAAGTCAAGAGAGATTGATTAAGTTAGAGACTCCCCTCAAAAACGGCAACAAACATGAAGGAAAACATGATCTATTGACATCATATCAGAATGATCGATATTTGACAAGCATCCAATTGGATGTACCAATTTTTTATGATCGTCTCGATTATTTTGGGCATTCAGATCCTCAAATTTTTTCTAGATTGACTACAAAGCATGGATAGTTACTTCACTTGATACCCATTTTCTGAAGCTGAGAAAGTCAGGTTCGCTACTATGAAACTGACTGGATAAGCTAGCCAAACTACACAAATATGAAAGCTTCAAGGAAAGCCCGATTTCAGCGGCTAATAGAAACTTGATTTGCTATGAAGGATGAACTCAATGGTAAATGTGTGCCACCATATTACAACAATCATCTTCTTGACAAATGGTGCTGAAATAGTCAAGGCAACAAATCCGCCGAGAAATATGTTATCGAATTCGATAAGTTTCTCACTCGCTTAATATCCTAGGCATAGAAAGTGACGCCCAAGTCTTTTCCCAATTTAGAGCTGGACTTAGAGTAAACCTGAAAAATGAGTTGTGGAACCGTGGAATCACTGAGCTTAAAAAATCTTATGCTTTGGTTCAAGATTTAGATGTTCCCAATTTAGGTTATACTTTTAGAAGTCAGGATCACCGAACCCTAGCTTTCAAGTCCACTTTACATCAGTACCCACACAAGGTTAATTCTCAAACATCAACATACAAGGTGGACACCTAAGACAAAGACATTGAAAGTAACACTGAAAGCAAGAGTACTGAATGAAACTTTTTCAAAATTAGACTCACAATTGTCACAAGTGTCAAAGTTATGGGCATTTTACTGTCAACTGTCCAAGCCGAGTCAAAGTCATAGTCAAAGTCGCTATCAATAGGAAATTGCCTGTAACAAATTTAGAGTCTAACTCTGGAGGAGTCATTTCCCAGACGAAAGAAGCAGTAGACTATGACTCCGACAAAGAGATCAAGAGTGATAACATTGAGGAGTCCAATACTCTGATTCCTCCCAAGGACATCGTAGTGATTACGTACTTTACTGATGTCTTCCTTAAAAATAGTACTTTAATTCCTCTCGAAGTCACCTCTGTGATTAACGGAGTTTGTTGATGTCTTCTGGAAAATCCCCTGAACTTGCCACCGATGCGTGACACCTAACATGTTATTGAGTCTAATTTAAAAAAAGTCATTCACCTGTGATAACTCCAATGATAATCATGAAGATGAAGACATTTAACACAACTGCATTAGGTAGACACCTTCGATTCACTTACACATCGTCAGTACTGCCTTTGCACAATTAGGAGATAAGAACGATGAGAAATAATTTGTGATCTTTCACACGTCCACTAAAATAAGAGATAAGAATTGTAAGTGATTATGGACCGTGGAAGCTGCATCAATGCAGTATTCTCTGAATGATCGAGAAGGATGGATTAAAAATATTACTTCATTCCCACCCGTTTAAAATACCATGGATCAAATTCACAGTTTTAGGAGTAAAACAACCGTGTCTTGACCCGATCGATTTTCATCAATACTTTGGAGAACCTTTTGGCACATGTTAGCCACCAAGTCGAAGTTCTCCGCTGTTTTCCTATCTCAGACCGATGGTCAAACCGAAATAGTCAATAGGAATCTAGGTAAGAGTCTTCATGATATAGTTTATAGTTTTAGACCTGGACATCCCATTTATTTTATCCATATGGTCGATCACTATAGAGTCTGCATTATCATAAAAATCTCTGAGTTTGCATCATCATTTGCATCACTCCACGTGCATAAATTACACAAGGAGATAAATGATAAGATAGCTCAAAATAATGTCAACAACAAGTATGAATTGACATTAGGAAACAATTTAAAACTTTTAATGTTCGTGATGATTTACATGCTTGTATTGCTAGTCCATTTCAAATTTTAAAGAAACTTGGCGACAATACTTATGTTATATATTTGCCTAAATTTTTTTTGTATCAGTTCTACTTTCAATATTGAAAATATAATAGACTATAAAAGTCATGATTTTAACCTTAGTAATCCATTAGAAGATGAGCCATCCCCTAAGCTTATTTTTAAAAGACTCACTTCCACCACTCCCAAATATATAACCCAATACAGTACATCAAGTTGATAACATCTTGGATTATGAAATTATCACCACCAAAGATGGTAGGATTCGTAGATATTTGGTTCGATGAGAAGGCAAGCCACCTACTGATGCTATGTCGGTAGATCGAAGTGAACTATAACAGATGGATCCTGATATCTTGGAGCAGTATGAGTTCTTCCACTTCTAAACTCGATGGAGACGAGTTCTTTCCATCCCGAGGAAAATGATGCAGATATCAAGACGAAGAGATGGTGTGAGTACCAACGAAGACGAAGATGCGCCACTTCTATTTGGATCGAGTAGTTTCTAATATTCTTGTATTTTTGGTTTATTTTAGATCTTTCATTTATTTTATTTTACTTTTGTTTTTACTACCACATCGATTATGAGTTAGAACTCAAGTTTTGTATTGCATATAAAAAGAGGCTGATATGTAATCTTTTGAATCAATGAGTGAATTGAATAAAGCTTTTGAAATTTCTCAAATTTGTATGATATGAATTCCTCCCCAAATTCTCTTAGGAGTCCCTAAGAATTCTAGTTTAGGAGTGTGAAACTATATCTAGCCCTAATCATGAGTGTGAAACCTTAGTTAGTTTTATCCTCTTATTTTTCTTCAATCTCTCTTCCAAAATCTTAGAAACAAATTAGATAAAATTAAAATTCCAAAATCTATAAAAAAAATGAAAAGAACAGTATTCACCATCCCCTACCCTCATCTCTCTCCCCCTCTCAAACCAACCCAACCCTAGCAGCCGTCAGTATTCTAAAAATTGGTTTCATTATTCCTGGGGCCCAACACGGAATAATAATTAATTGGATTAATCGGGGATTAATCAGAGATTAATCAAATTGAATATTTTAATATATTTAATTATATTTATACATAACTACATATAAATATATACAATTAATTGTTGAAATTGCCTAAATATTATACAGGGCAATATCAAGATGTGAAGTTTATAAGCTATGATATGATGAACAACAAGACAACATGAATAAATAGTAAAAAAAAGAAGTAAGAGAATTTATCTCTCCGCATTAGTAATTCAAGATTTCAAATTTTGCAACATAAATATAAATCAAAGAACTTACCTTTAAAATAAGATAAATAAAAAAAATTAGTCAATTTATTAAACAAAATAATGAGCTTTAAAGAATGATGGAGAAAGATTGCTAAATAAGTTAATTTGAAAAATAATCAAAAATAATAAAATATAAGTATCACTTTATGCAAAATATATAATAATAAAATATCATAATTTATCTACTATTTAATAAATAACAGATTAATTGGGTGCTTAATCGTTTTGGACCCAATTAATCATTTTGAACCCGATTAATCGTTTTGGACCCGATTAATCGCCCGAGCGCATAATCAGAGCGTTGAATGTAATATTATGCGGGATGCCAACGATTAGGATTAATTGGCCGATTAATCGGCCGACTAATCCGATTTTTAGAACACTGGTGGTCGCCGACTCCACCCTTCCCTCTCTCGCTACTTACGACCGCTTGCGTCACCTCTTCGTCCCCTTCCCTTGCCCACCCATTCTCCTTCCCCACCCGCAACACCATCTTCCTCACCAAGTTCTCATTTCAACCTCTCTCTCATCAGCAGCACACACAAGCCCCGGCATCAACTTCGCTCTCTTCCTTGCACGTCGAGACAACCTGTCCCTCGCCAAACCGCCGTGCTCGAGCCCGACCTGTCACGCCTGTGTGTGAGCCAGGCCCCCACCGCCAACTTTTTCCCCCTCGTCCTCGCCTTCTTGACCTCATGCTCTGCCCGAGCATCGCCCTTATGCCGAGCCCACTGCCACGACCACCACCGTTGCCGTCCTCCTCCCTGCCGACCGCCGACAATGACGCATCACGAGTTCACGCCCTGCTATCAATTGCAGAATTCTGTTAGAATTCGAATCCTATCCGTTTCAGTTGTGCACCCAACCAACTTTGCTACAGGACCCAGATCCAATAGCTACAATTCCAAACCCGTTAAGTCGCAGACAGACCCGTTTACTGTGCAGGTTTCATTTTCAGGTCGTATCTTAGCTTTTTGGAGTCCAATTCGCTTGATTCTCGAAGCATTGGAACCGTGGCAACAAGAGTTACGCATCTACAGTAACAAGACACTGAGATCGACCGTGATTCTCAGTGAGTACAATCTCAACCACGTTCCTTTTATTTACAATCAGATATTACATTCTCTCAGATATTGTCTATATTTAGGGTTGTCCACTAAAACGTGAGTTGTGTGATTTTACTACCTGATAATTTCATAGTATTTGTATTGCACGTAAAATTTTACCCGCATAACAAAGTAGCGTCAATTAGTTCTTTTGATTTGCAATAGACCATATATTTGCATGTTTAATCATCTAATAGATCATATTGCTAGTTTTCTACCTTTCCTACCAACAATCGTTTCATGTTGGTGAAGGGTTAATTTAGTTATTTTATTGTTGATTTCCGCACACATACACATTACACATCACTATTTTTGTTAATCGTGAGGCCCATGTAGACATTGATGCTTCCACGAACAATGGTCACGGAGAGGAGGGAATATAGATATTGGTGATACTTGAGAGCAGGGCCGGACTAACATATACATCAGTATGGGCGGGATGTCCACACTGGATTTTGTATAATACTTAGACGAGTATGTGAAATTTTAACATTTTTACACAATATATCTTCCTTTTAAATCCATTTTACTAACAAAATGGGTAATCTTAAGCTTAGCTCAAGCGATAGTTTTTGGAAAATAAGTTAGTGGAGGTAACAAATTCAAGTCTTGGGTGTTCTCTCTATTTAGTTCTTATTTGTTATTTTCTTTCTTTCATTCTTTCTTTCTTTTCTTTTTTTCTTTTTTCTTTTTTTTTTCTTTTTTTTTTTTTTTTTTTTTTGGTGGGGGGGGGGGGGGGGGGGGACATAACAATACACAACAAACTACAATGTCATAATATTGTCGAAATTCTAGCTTCATTATATTTACGCCACATTGAGAGAGAGAAAAAACCTGTGTCTGCCACTGCTTGAGAGATGTATCCCCTGTCATGACCTGACTTTGTCATGACCTTTCAAAATTCCCACTTCATCGCCTTCTAGTCCTACAAATCATACCACCGTAACAAAAATCATCAACTTACAAGTTACAACAACAACAATAAAGTTTTTCTGACACAAATTTTTCAGGGTTGTAACTTCCAAGTGGCTAGCACTTTGCAGTGCACAAGCAGCAAAATCTGGATTAAGAGAATTTTGCCTTCGGATAAACATGGAAAGCCCTCATTATATATGGTGAATTACCCCATATGGGAAAATCTAGCATTCCACCCACAATTCTCTCTTTAATCATGATCATAAATATCTATAATTGTGTTCATTACTAGTTCATGATCACATTTGTTAATGCAATGTGAACGGTCGAAGGTTCCTCTCCTCTTAAAATCTCAAAAAATAACAAATTCTCTAAAGGCCAAACACCAAAAGGCCAAAGAAGGAGGAAAAAAAGGAATTAAAAAGGAAAGGAAGTTGATTTTTATATATAAAAAAGATTAAAAGAAACAAATTTGTCAACACCTTTTTCTTTAGGCTGAATGCTGGATACAGAAGTCAGAAATGTGTACAAAATCTTTTCAGAGAAGAACTTTACCAGGATTGCTGTTAGGGAAGAACAAGGAGCAAGCAGACAGGATTTTGTTGATCGTGAGGCCCATGCAGACACTATTTTATTTGATCTCGAGGCCCATGCAGACACTGATGCTTCCAGGGACAATGGTCACAAGGAGGTGGGGAATGCAGATATTGAAGACACTTGAGAAGCTACTGTCTATCTTCTTTCATGACCTAACTTTGTGTCTCAGGACTACTCCTGATTTCTAAATATTCAGGCTTGAATCATTGTTCATAGGAGACAGGAGGATTATATGTTTTCTGTCCCCGGCCAGGGTTCCATTTGGTAGACAATTGGTTACTTGTGTATTCCCTGTGTATCTGTACGTTGAGAAGTTTCATTAAAGCCTTATTAATGAAACCCCGACAACAACATTTAGCCCACAATCTCTCTAAAGAAAGCGGAAAAAAAGAAAACGAGTTTCTCACACATTATGTTTTTCTTTACTATATTTCTTCACCTTCAAAGTCCCAGTTGCATCTCCTCCTAATCCCACAACATGCCTCCATGAAAAAAATCATCAACCTGACAAGTCATACAACAACAGTAAAACCTTTTAACACAAAAATTTGGGGTTGCATGAATCACTTTTCTCCATTCTGCTAATTTAAGGACCATTCCTGATCTTAAACTAGCAACTACCACAGTCTCTCTTACTCTCTAAATCCAGGGTTGGTTTGGTCTACTCCAGATATAGCTAGCCTCCTCTTCTGCTAAGATCCTACCACTCCTCATACCTAGCATACTCACGGGTCTCTGTAGAACACGCGCAAACATTTGCACCTCTCTCATCTACCTCCACACAAATGCATTCATCCCAAACAATTAACTACATTATAAATAATAGCATGTATTCAAACACAAAATTAGCAAAAAAGTCATAGCTAGAGAACTCATGAGTCTCTGTTGAACATGTGCAAACATCTCTCTCATCTTGTCCTCAATGGAGGTTACATCAACCTCCATACAAATGCATTCATCCCAAATAATCAACTACATTGTAACTAATAATATGTATTCAAACACAAACTTAAAGTTCATGTGAAGCACTTACAAGCTGGTGAGAGAACTCTGGTAGCCCAAGATGCATCAGGCTTTGCTCTCGGCATCCCGCCCTTCAATTTGTTTGTGGGATCGGAGGCCAGTAGTCTGCAATCAGCATCACGGACATCAAACAAACTAAATCAAGAGGACAAACTTCACAAGCAATAAAACAAACACTTTGAGAGCATTGGGTTCATGACTTCCAAAACACAGTGGAACAGTACAAAAAAGATAGCCATGCACATACATATTGATAGATAGATAGATCATTGTGATCTTCAAGGGGAATTTCCAGCGTAGATCTCTGATTTGATTCTTCTCTGTTCTATTTTGAGTATTGCAGATCTCTAATTGAAATTGAAATTGAAATAGTTAGTGTAACAAGCACCAGAGATGAGCGAGCTCAGATAAATGGGTCGATGGAGTTGAGCCCAGCAGTCGAGCCCAATCCGATCAATCCACATTATGTGATCGCGATTTGAAGATTGAGAGGGATTCAGAAAAGTTTTTCTTTTTCTTTTCTTTTCTTTTTTTCCATCATTTTCTCTTCAGACACCCAATACGAAGGTCTAGATGGCTTGGACCCGTGGTTGGGCCAGGCTGAGCTCAGGTTATGTTGGGTGAAGTTGGGCCTGCTTTGCTCCCGAATGTGCTATTGTACGTATCCTATACACATGTCATGTATGTGCATTTAGCAAGTGCAGCCAGCTCAGGAATTGAGCTGATTTTTACTCACACTTACCAAATGATCAAAAATTAATACTAACAAATTTCAGAATTAGTCCAAAACCATCTTAAAAATCATTTAATTCTAGAGTTATTCCATCAAAGGACTCTACTTCAATTGCCAAAAAGGCTTTTGCCCGCGGTTGATCTCTTTGAAAAGGAGCACGCAAGATGACAAAAAGGCTAATTTTTAAGTTGTGTTGATATTTGTATTATATTATTTACTTTTTAGAGAAATGTCGTGTTCAGAAATTAGAGTATGTTCAACACGAGAGACTAATGTCTTTGCAGCGTTTCTTGTATTTTATGGGGTTTTTTAGATACATAACGCTCAAATTTTTCATATTTAAAAATTTACTCTCTAAATCATTGATATTGCCTACATAGCCTTCAAATCTTTGAATCAAAAAAAATTTAACCTCCAACTATTACTGTTTAGAATCAAAAAGAATATTTCTTTTTTGCTATTAAAATACTAAGAATGACTAATCAACCATCCATATTCAAATTCACCCTCTAATCCTAACCTACTTTATCTTCTTCTTTCTACTTTACTTTTTCTCGAATGGAATTTCTAAAACAAAAATTCAGTCACCTAATAAAAATAGAAAGATTTTTGCGTATTGAAGAGAGGGGGGGAGAAAGAGAGAGATGGGAGAGGCGGAGAGGGGGGCGGGATTCGGAGAGGAGAGAGAGATTGAGAGAGAGAGAGAGAGAGAGAGATTTGGGAAAGAGAGAGAGTGTGTGTGAGATTGGGGCAGAGAGGTGGGGCAAAATTCATATACTAAATTAAAACTAGATAGTTTTATATGAAAGATACATATACTGAATTAAATGATGGACAATTTTTATACGAAAGACATATTTGACTAAAAAGGTGAACAATTTTATACTAAAGGTAGACGCACTAAACTTAAAGGTGGAAAATTTATAGTAAAGGTAGATATATTGAACTAAAAGGTAAACAATTATATGTAAAATGTAGATTTACCAAACTAAAAGGACAATGTTATAAGGAAGGTAGACATATTGTACAGAAAAGATGGACAGTTTATACGAAAGGTAGACATATTGAAGGTGGACAATTTTATAGGTAGACATAAAGAAATAAAATGTGGATATATTTATTTGAAAGATAGACGTACTGAACTTAAGGGTGAATAGTTTTATAGCAAAAGTAGATATATTGAATTAGAAAGTGGACAATTTTATATGAAATGAAAACATATTAAGCTTAAAAGCAAACAATTTTATATGAAAGATAGGCATATTGAACAAAAAAGGAGGACAGTTTTATACGAAAGGTAGGCATACTAAACTTAAAGGTGAACAATTTCATCGCAAAAGTGGATATACTGAAATAAAAGATAAATAGTTCATTTGAAAAGTATACATATTGAATAAAAAGTGAACTCTTTTACATCAAAGACAGACATATTGAAAAAAAAAATAGACATACTAAGCTAAAAAAATAGATTATTTCAGGAAAAAAATAAAAAAAATTAATTAGAAGCTAGATACACTCACTAAACTAAAAAGGTAGTCAATTTAAAATAAATACAAATATTTTAGAATGTAAACATATATAGTTATTTTAGAAATAAATATAGATAATTTAAATTAAAGATGAATAATATATATGTAAATGCAGACATTTTAAACGTAAATAATTTAAGAAAAACTAGATAGTTTATATGTAAATGTAGATATTTTAAAGATAAGATTAGACAATTTAAAACAAAGATAAATAATTTGCATATTAATATAAACACTTAAAGTAAAATTGAACAATGTAAAATTAAGATGAAAAACTATTAACGGTAACAGGTAGATAACTTAAGATGAATAGTGGACTAACAAAAGTAAACAATTTGTACTAGAACGTAGACAATTTTGCATAGACGCGTGACTCTTCATCTTTCTTTTATTTTTTAAGAGATCCAATTAATGAAGGGAGAGAGGAGATAGAGGAGACATCGGAAGATAGCACAGAGATCGGTAGACAAAGGAAGCGAGAAACGGCACGTGTAGCAGGCCTAGAAAGACCTCGGTCGACCGCCCGGTCGACCGGAGGAGGACCGGTCGACTGGGCTGTCGACCGGGGTGCACGACGTGCACAGGATTAGCCCGGTCGACCTCCCGGTCGATCGTGGCATGGAACGGTCGACCTCCCAATCGACCGACTGAAAGCAAGGCTGCTCTCTGTTGGGTTCGATCGATCGGGCGGTCGACCGTGTCGACCGGCCGGTCGACCGACAGACGCGTTTTAGCTTTCCTTTCTGGATTCAGATTTCTTTTCTGGTTGGGATCAAATTCAATCGGGGTTTCCTATACCCTGGGACTCTGTGGCTATAAATAAGGGCTAGAGCCCTCATGTATTGTATCCCACTGAAAATCTCCCTTGAAAATTCCTTGAAGAAGGAATAAGTTGTAATTGATTGTTGAATCAATAAAATCTCTCTCTCCCTTGCCCTGAGGACTTAGACACGTTACCGAATCTCGTTAAATACTGTGTTGATTGCTTTTCTCTATTATTCTTTGTTCTTATCATGTTGGTTACATCTCCGGCTGCATCGTCTCTACCTAGTTGGTGGATTCCTCAGAGAGGTTGTTGTCCTACGCACAATAATTGGTATCAGAGCATCCCAGGTTCGTCGTGAGATCGTGTGTTGATTTCAAGGGCATCAGTTGCTGTTTGGCAGAGATCGTGTGTCGATCTCAGAGCAGCGTTGGGACTGTTTGTGGGATCGTGTGTCGATCTCAAAACAGCGTGTAGATTGCTCGAGGAATAAATTTGGAGGAGTAGATTACTTCGGAAACTCTTCGAGGGTTTCGCATGGAGGTAAAGATCCTATCTTTATCCAGTTTGTTTTATCTAACTCTATTTGTTTCCGCATTACTTTGAGGAATCAGTTAAGAAGATGGCTGGAGAAAGTACATCGTCGGGGAAATTAGTGAATCCACATCCGTTGAGGATTGATGAAGTGAAGTTCGATGGCAAGAACAACTTCGGTATGTGAAGGTGTGAGGTAATGGATGCACTGACAGCATCAAACCTCGAAGACACTCTATAGTTGGAGAAGAAGCGCGCATCAACAACTGAAGAAAATTGAGACAAGATGAACCGAATGGCGTGTGGCTTGATCAGGTCTTGTTTGACACAAGACATCAAGTATCATATGTTGCATGAAACATCTGCGAGGCAGCTGTGGGAGATCTGGGAGAAAAAGTATCTGACTAAAAGCATCGAATCACGGTTGCAGTTGAAGAGTAAACTTTATAGTCTCCAGATGCAAAGAGGATGCTCCTTCAATGAACACTTGAATTGCTCCACGAAGCTTCTTACAGATCTAGTTAATATGCAGTGGAGATCGATGAAGAGGATAAGGCGGTAATTCTTTTGAACTCTCTTACTGTAGATGAATATTAGACCTTTACTTTTACATTGATCAATGAAAGAAAATCTCTTAACTATGCTGAGGTGTCTGCTGCTCTTGTGAGTTATGAAGCAAGGAGGCAGGGCAGACTGTCTCCTTCAGGAGCACAACTGCAGAGGCATTGGCAGTAAGAGGCAGGAGTTCCAATAGGAAGAGAAGAGATAATCAGGGAAGATCGAAGTCCAGATCAGGCTTCAGAGATCTGAAGAGGAACCAGAGCGCCTTGTGCAGGGAGCTAGGGCACTGGAAAGTTGATTGCCTGAAGGCCAAAGGTAAGAAGATGGAGTCAAAGACCGAGGCGAATCTCGCACAGACAGATAGATCGGATTCAGACTCATCGGTATTCTCTCTCTCTATTACTACTCCTACTGTTAGTTATGAAATCACCTAGAGGGGGTGAATAGGTGATAAAGCTAATCAATGCACAAATTTAAAATGAGATGATGCAACGATCACTCAAAGCAAGATTAGAAGCCGAATACCCCGTGAAGGGCTCTGAACTCCTTCCTCGTGATTCCTCTAAATAAGAGGTTGAGGTGCGCAATGCAATCTTGTTGTGAGAGTATTGATCGACAATATAAGAATGAATGGAAAGCAAGTAAATAAAACAAGTAAACCAATCGCAAACATAAAGATTTGTTTCGAGGTTCGAGCACCCAGCTCTACATCCCCGCCTTCACCCAAAAGGATTTCCAATCCACTAGAATTTCCACAAAGGATTACAACCACTAGGGAGTACCCAACTCCTCAATCACACTCCTCTAGTCCAGAGGTAGTGGAGCCACAAATACAATAATCACTGGATGATCAAAAGACCACAAACTCTCTCTTGAAAACTTTCTTTACAAAAACCCTAGAGAATAATATATAAGATTGAAGCTCAAGGTTTTGTAAGTAATATAAAAATAGAAGAGAGATTTTAAGAACCAAAAACTTTCAGAAAACTTTTGAAAATAATAGCCCAAAACTTAAACAAAGCTCTTTCTCATGAAAACTCAAAACTTTTGATTTTTGAATTTGTTGTTGTGAAAACCTCTACCCTAATGACCCCTTTATATAGGATTTAGGAAGAGTAAACATAGAAAAGTTTTACCTGAATATAAGAGGAAGAAATTGACCCTCTAATACAGCTAACCACGTTTTATGTAAACTTAAACACATTTTGAAAACATGTTAAAAATCAGCCTCCAGAAAATTAGCCATTACTGCCAATCTGGCAGATTGGTCAACTTTGAGCACATTTTTCAGGCTGTAAACGTCCGAATTAAGAATTAGGTATATAGGAATAATTTGAAGATCTTTAAGTCTTCGTTTTAATGCAACTGAAATCAACTCAATATCATTTTTTATTAAAAAGTATCAATAAAACACTGACAGGTGTCAAAACAGAAACTGTAAGCTATTTTCAGAACAAGAACAGAGTTCAACCAAATATTTGACATCTTTAAAATTTGAATCTGAAAATGATTATTAAATAAGAAATTTAGATCTGAAAGTTATCTTTGAAATGCAAGCTAAATCATGTTATTTGAATATAAGAATAAAAGTTATGATAACAACTATAAAAGGGTGTCAAGCAGATCAGCAGAACTAAAACTGGTTCAAATCCAAAACCCGATATATGTACTTGAAATCCAAAACCGATTAAATCAAAAACTAAACGTATTGAATTTATGTGTGTGTATTTGAGCTTCAAACGTATATACTATTCTTTAACAAACTAAAAATATAAAACCTTTATAGGAAGGTGTCTCTGAACCGCGTTGCCGAGCTAGAGCCTTCTCTCCTATGAAAACGTCCTCTTGCGTCATTTGCCTTTTAGCGCCATTATCCTTGCAATATGCTTAATATGACCATCATGACTAGTACAACCTGAAACTCATTCTAAACAACTTATTAGTACCAAATAACTTCTATGTGTTTTGTTATCATCAAAACTTAAACAAATAGAGAGTGTAACCTTTTGGGCCAACAATCTCCCCTTTTTTGATGATGACAAAATATATAGGTTATAACACAAGATATAAAGGGATATAAAAACTCCCCCTCAAATGATACTCTATTTTATCAAGTATAAAATATGAAAACATATACATATATGAATATGTACAAAACATGAAACCTACATATACATATATGAGATAAACATGTACAAAATATGAACATGTACAAAATATGAAACCAAAACATGAAATCACCAATACTTCTCCCCCTTTTTGTCATACATCAAAAAGGGTTAGGAAACAACCAATAAATAATATATGCTTGAACAAGATATAAACATGTATATATGCATACATAAACTCAAATATCTCTTCCCTTTTTTTTTTGTCAATTCATCAACAAAGGGGCTAAAAAAAACAATCGATTGTCATATCATCAAATTTTAAAGATCAAAACTTAATTTTTTTTTAAATACCAATTTAAATTTTTGATAAACATATTGATACCAATTAAAAAATATTGATACCAATTAAAGGTAAAAACCAAATTTTTAGATAAACACTAAAATCATTTTGCAATAAGGATACCAAATAGAGAATAATACTAATTTAAGATCATTGATACTAATATTGAAAATGTTAGCATATATCAAACCAAAGTATTTTACATCATAAATGGTGGGAGTAAGATACCAATTTAAAATAAAAACTGATACAAATTGAAAATACAACCAATACCAATTTTACATAAAACCAATTTAAAAACAAGAATTTTCTCCCCTTTATGAAATACTAAAACAAACAATGCATAAGCTTGTAATAGATACTAATTAAAAATAATTGACATGATGAACTAAATCAAGCTTAGCAAACATAATTTGTGCTTTTTCAAAAAAAATTGTAAAGACATGTGAAACAAGCACAATCAAATCATATATATGTATGTATGGATATACCAATTGAAATATGAGGCATACATATATAGAAAACACATATGAGTATACAAGCATATGAAATATCAATTTTGATAAAAATATAATGAGGATCAAGTGTATAACTCATACTTACCACCCATATCATGCACAAGTTTAAAAGATATTCAAGAAGGGTATACAAGGCATGGTCGCCCATCCAACCGCCCTTTAAAGGTAGGGGTTTTCAAAACATAGGATTTGAAAATATGTTATCATAATTGAAAACTCTACCAATTAAAGAATACAAAACTAGTTTAAAGATATTTTTGAAAAACTAGTATGAAATCCTTCAAGACATGAAACTAAATCATATTTCCCATGAAAACATGAAAGTCACACAATATTTAACACTCAAAGTCTATAAAGCACAAAGCACATATATGCTCATAAAAAAATCATGAGTAAACACAAACATAGAGTGTAAAAGAGTCATGTGAAAAATATAATCATGAAAATAGGCATTGAAACTCATATGAAATTCCTTTACAAACATGAAACACTTAAAAAATTTAATTTTCATTAAAACAAAACAAAACTATATTTCATGAAAAGCATGTAAAACACATGATCACCAAACACTCAAAATCTATATAACACAAATTGTACTCATGAAAACAAAATCATGAGAAAACATTAAATAAGGTGAGTGTACAAGTATTATGTGAAACATGTTATCATGAAATTAGGCAATCGATCTCAAAAATGAATTTCTTAAAACATAAAAATCATCAAAAAAAAACTAGAATCCTTCAAGGTATATATATGCCATGTACAAACTAAAGTATACATACATATCCAACCATGAAAGAGTCCACAAAAGTATATGCATGAAGGCAAGTGGCTCAAGGATGTATATTTATAGATAATAGTTTGGACAAGATGGACATATACATGAAGTTAAACATATAAACATGAAAAACATGAAAAATGGGGAATACAAGTCAAATGTATGAATCATCGAAACTAGACTATACTAGTACATCTAATGGGTACAAATGAGCATTCAAGCACAAACATATAATGGTCTATTTGTGGCTCACTAGTTGTACAAGTATATATCCTAGTTTTAATAAAAACTAATATCCAAACATGTAATCAAAACATAAAGCATCAAAACAAAATTCATAAACATACATATGATCATTATGTACGTGCACATGCATAGATCTAGGACATACACATTAGTTAAAAACAAATGTGAGAACACTAAATATAAATCCATATAAACATGGGGTTCTCAATACTAATCATGTATATCACTAATCTAATAAACATGGCATATGCATAATGAACATCAAAACAAGACATGCTACAAATGAATGATCTAATAGGCATGCAAACATAAAGGGAGTAAGAGATTGTTACCAAACCAATAGGGCACATCTCCATGTCTCCCAAACATGGTGGTCCTCTCCACCAAACTCCCCTTGAAAGTGATGCATCCAAATAGTCCTCTTTTAAGCTCGGAACGCATCCACTTCAAGGCACCATCGCTCTCACGTCATGCGAGAGCCCACACCTACATCAAATAACATAGGGGTGATTTTTGATACCCATACTCTTTTGGGTCCATAGGGGTTAGCACCTTTCCTAACCCAAACAAACTTAGTTGCTAAATTTGAATCATGTATACGATCATAGCAAAATTTAGCAAGGTGGCCCTTACGTCCACAATGTGTACAAGTGTACACATGAGCATACATTGTGTGATGGGTGTGTCCGTGAGGAGCATGTGTATGCCGTGGATGGTGTGCATGCATAGATGGAACTTGTTTCTTTCGAAACAAAGATTTCAAGCGTGTATGATTCATGGCACAATGGCTCAAAGTGGAGCCCAAACAATCCATATTCTTCTTTAACAAATTTATATCATTTTCAATTATAGAAGAAGTGGAGCATGCAATAGGTGAGCTAGGTGAAGCTACACTAGCATGGCAAACATGTGAATCTATATCATTTTTCAAAGATTTATTTTTATTTAAAACTAAATCTAATTTTTTTGAAATAAAATCAATTTCATTTTTCAAAGAATGGTTATCTTTTAAAATAAAATCTAATTTTGAAGATAAAACCTCATTGTTCTTCAAAACATCATCACAATCATTTTTACTTTTCAAAAATTCATTTTCCTTTAGGGTAAGGTCTAGTTGAGATTTAAGTGAGTCACGTTCACTAGAAATCTCTTCCTTCTTTTACAAAACCAAATCTAGTTTTGAACACAAATCCTTATTTTCTTCTTTTAGTTCAAAATTCTTCTTTTTCAAAAGATCATGTTTTTCCAAAAAAATTTCAAACTTTGTAGCAAGTTCTACATTTAAGGTTTGTACTTCTAAGCATCCATAGCAATAGGAACTAGTGCTAGCATCTAGTTGAGTTTCCGATTGTACCTCAAGGGAGTCATTTCCTTGGACCATGAGGCAACGCTCGTCGACTTGTCTCTCCTAGTTCTCCTCTTCTTATTGATAATCTTTGGTAGATCGGGAGAAGTCAAAATGCTCCATACTGCAAAAGCCGAATCATAGTGAGCAAACGCATGTAAATATTTTTTATGAAGAGATGCTCTAAGTGCCTTTAGGGCTATTGCATTGGCCTCTATATGCTTGCTATCATTAGGGTAGGATTCCTTGGTAATGGCTTTGTAAACATTATATCCTAGGGCTTTTAAATGCCAACTCATTAATATCTTCCATGTATCTAGTTTAGAGTAATCAAACATGGGAGGGTTATTCATGAGTGCAAACAATATGTGTGCAAATGCAAATGCAAATGTTAGATTAGCAAAACCAAGATCACACTCCTAGGTGGTTAAACCTAATATCAGGAGCGTAGGCTCTGATACCAAATGAAATCACCTAGAGGGGGTGAATAGGTGATAAAGCTAATCAATGCACAAATTTAAAATGAGATGATACAACGATCACTCAAAGTAAGATTAGAAGCCGAATACCCCGTGAAGGGCTCTGAACTCCTTCCTCGTGATTCCTCTAAATAAGAGGTTGAGGTGTGCAATGCAATCTTGTTGTGAGAGTATTGATCGACAATATAAGAATGAATGGAAAGAAAGTAAATAAAACAAGTAAACCAATCGCAAACACAGAGATTTGTTTCGAGGTTCGAGTACCCAGCTCTACATCCCTGCCTTCACCCAGAAGGATTTTCGATCCACTAGAATTTTCACAAAGAATTATAACCACTAGGGAGTACCCCAACTCCTCAATCACACTCCTCTAATCCAGAGGTAGTGGAGCCACAAATACAATAATCACTGGATGATCAAAAGACCACAAACTCTCTCTTGAAAACTTTCTTTACAAAAACCCTAGAGAATAATATATAAGATTGAAGCTCAAGATTTTGTAAGTAATATAAAAATAGAAGAAAGATTTTAAGAACCAAAAACTTTCAGAAAACTTTTGAAAATAATAGCCAAAAACTTAAACAAAGCTCTTTCTCAAGAAAACTCAAAACTTTTGATCTTTGAATTTGTTGTTGTGAAAACCTCTACCCTAATGACCCCTTTATATAGGATTTAGGAAGAGTAAACATAGAAAAATTTTACCTGAATATAAGAGGAAGAAATTGACCCTCTAATACAGCTAACCATGTTTTATTTAAACTTAAACACATTTGAAAACATGTTAAAAATCAGCCTCCAGAAAATTAGCCATTACTGCCAATCTGGCAGATTGGTCAACTTTGAGCACATTTTTCAGGCTGTAAACGTCCGAATTCAGAATTAGGTATATAGGAATAATTTGTAGATCTTTAAGTCTTCATTTAATGCAACTGAAATCAACTCAATATCATTTTGGATTAAAACGTTATCAATAAAACACTGACAGGTGTCAAAACAGAAACTGTAAGCTATTTTCAGAACAAGAATAGAGTTCAACCAAATATTTGACATCTTTAAAATTTGAATCTGAAAATGATTATTGAACAAGAAATTTAGATCTGAAAGTTATCTTTGAAATGCAAGTTAAATCATGTTATTTAAATATAAGAATAAAAAGTTATGATAACAACTATAAAAGGATGTCAAGCAGATCAGCAGAACTAAAACTGGTTCAAATTCAAAACCCGATATATGTACTTGAAATCCAAAACCGATTAAATCAAAAACCAAACGTATTGAATTTATGTGTGTGTATTTGAGCTTCAAACGTATATACTATTCTTTAACAAACTAAAAATATAAAACCTTTATAGGAAGGTGTCTCTGAACCGCGTTGCCGAGCTAGAGCCTTCTCTCCTATGAAAACGTCCTCTTGCGTCATTTGCCTTTTAGCGCCATTATCCTTGCAATATGCTTAATAAGACCATCATGACTAGTACAAACCTGAAACTCATTCTAAACAACTTATTAATACCAAATAACTTCTATGTGTTCTGTTATCATCAAAACTTAAACAAATAGAGAGTGTAACCTTTTGGGCCAACAAGTTACTCAGATAATACTGAGTGGATCTTGGATACCGGAGCCACCTATCATGTGTACCCGAATAGGGCCTGGTTTTCTAGCTTTGAGAAGATAGATGGATGCTTCACGGTCATGGGTGATGATCATCCGTGTAATGTGAAAGGGATGGGTACAGTCCGTATCAGGATGTTTGATGGGATAGTACGAGAACTGAAGGAGGTAAGGTATGTTCCTCAACTCAAAAGGAATCTTTCTCTGTTGATGCTTTAAAAGCATTGGGTCTTGTGATATCTATATGAGATGGTGTTCTCAAGATGATCAAAGGCTCAATGGTGGTTATGAAGGGCGTCCGCCGGAACAATCTCTACTACTTGAAGGGTAGTACAGTTACAGGTCAGGTGGAGACTTCTATTTCTTCAGATAATGTTTGCACGCAGGTCTGACAGATGAAGGTCAGACGTGGAGGTGAAAAGTCTTTGCAAACTCCTGCAAAGAAGGGATCATTGAAAGGTGCTACTACCTGCAACTTGGTGGGTGAACACGACGTTCTGGACAAGAAGAAGGTGAAATTCAGCACCAGTACTCACCGCTCAGAAGGTCTTCTTGATTGTGTTCACGTAAGCGTTTGGGGACCTGCCAAGACTACATCGCTTGAAGGTCACAGGTACTTTTCTCTTTTATTGATAATTTATCTAGACATTATTGGATATATCCCATGTGACAAATGTGTGAAGCGCTAGATATGTTGGTGAAGTGGAAAGGAAGAATGGAGAAGCAGATAGGTACGAAGATCAAGGAGCTACAGATTGGTAATGTTGAAAGATACATGGACCAATTCTTACGATTTGGCCAGAACACTGGTATTGGTACTCACTTCACAGAAGGTATACATGGGTTGGCTAAAAAGATAAATCGTTCCTTGCTGGAGAAGGTTCGGTGTTTGTTGTCTAATGCAAGATTAGACAAATCGTTTTGGGTGGAGGCGATTGTGTATGCTAGCCATCTCATAAATGGATCAACTACGATAGGAGGTAAAACTCCACTGGAAGTTTGGCCTGGGAAAGCTACTCAAGATCATGATTTGCTGCGGGAATTTAGAAGTCCGACCTACTTTAGTGCCAAAGATGGCATGGTGAATCCGCAAGCAAAGAAATTTGTGTTTTTGGATGTCAAGAGAAATATGAAAGGTTACAGGTTATGGGACCCCGAAAATAAGAAGATCGTGTTGAGTAAGCATGTCACGTTTGATAAGACTTCAGTGTTGAAGTCTACTGTCTCTAAGCAGGTGGAGAGGATGAAAACCAAGGAAGTATTGCAGCGGGTGGAGGTTAATGCTACTCCACCATCTCCAATTAGTTCGGTATCAGTGAAGACTTCACCGGATGTGACACCGGGTGAAGATCATGTAGCCAGAGTTGATACTAAACAGGTTGAAAATATTGATGAGATGTCGAATTGTTTGCAGCCATTAGAACCAAGGTAAAACCACGCACGTGGGTGAAGAAGCATGAATCTCAAGCTTGTGACCGTGACAAGTGATTAGTCTACAATTCTGCATTATTATATCACATTTTCCCACCGATTTATGAATAAATTGTCGGTCTAAACCGTGTTTTGGTCTCTATTGCAGGTAAATCAAGAGTTAAAGGGCAAAGGAGTAATAAGAGCTTAATTAAACCCCTTTTAGGGTAATTAAATCCGCATTACTTGGAGGCCAAGTAAGGGATCATCTAGAAGATACGTTGAACCTAGACTCCTGCTCACGTCAGACGAATATTCGGGTGAAATTACCAGAAACAGGATATACCAAGAAGACCCTGGAAGCCAGCGGAAGATCCTCGCCAAAACCAGGGAAGTCATTCCCTGGTTTTGCCGCGGATCCGCGGCAAAATGGTGGGGCCACGCGTCGATTTTCGGCGCGTGGCCCCGTCTCGTCTTCCAGAAGGATCCTATGCCTATAAATACCTCTGCACAGGGCCAAAGCGCAAGCAGTTTTCATTTTAGGAGTAGTTTTTGATTTTTTCTATGTTTTAGTGTAGTGTAGGTAGGTGTTCTTCATTTCATTTTTCTTGTGTATTTTCTTTTCTTTTTAGATCATGTATTAGGGCTGAGAGATTCAGAGAGAGATAGAGAGGGATTGATGTAATAGATGGTGACAATCTATGTAAAGGTGCCTCCTTTCTTCTCTATTGTAATCTTCTTCATCTTCTACATGTTGCTTGGCTAACTTTTCTTCTTCTCATGACAATCTAACTACTAACCACTAACCATCTAACCACTTACTTGATAATCCACATGAATCTAATAGCCTCTACTAGGCCTTCCTCTTGCAAGAGCCATTGATGGCTCATGATGATGGATTCTAACATCTAACTTGCTAACCAAGCTAACTCTCTCTTATTTCATGCTTGCTTCTAATGGTTTGATGATCTAATGTTTGTATTAGCTTGCTCTTGATGCAAGTTTGAATGTGAAGAACCATCTTATTTGCCATGCTTTGTATCGTCTCTTGA
The DNA here is from genome assembly GCA_038442645.1 of Agave tequilana. Lineage (NCBI taxonomy): Eukaryota > Viridiplantae > Streptophyta > Magnoliopsida > Asparagales > Asparagaceae > Agave > Agave tequilana. The sequence goes on along the minus strand of JAVJIF010008184.1, from coordinate 16,392 downwards.
AGCCAAGGATTAGTGATGGCCAAGGATCCATGTGAGGCAACTATCACTAAGAGGTTAGCATAGTTAGTGGAGCAATTGGTAGTTAGTAGACATGAGTTTTATTTATCTTGTTTTAAAAGTCTATTTCAAAAATACTTCTTTTATCTTTTCATCGTGTTTTCACCATCTTCTTTGTTTAACCTTTGTTTCATCTTCTCTACCATAAGCTTCATCTTCTTTTCTATTTGTTTTCCAAACCACTTCTCTTTTGTTTTCTTCACCGTTTTCATCGCCTTCTCCACCTACCACATGCTTGATTTCCTTTTCTTTACTTTTCACTTTCTTTTTCTAATTCTTTTAACAAAGAAGAACTATTAACATACGACGTGAATAAAAACTGTTAATGCTTCTATCGCCTCCCGTCCCTGTAGATTCGACCCGTTGAGCCAATGCTATAACGGAAGTATCGAGGGAACATTAGCACATATACACTTTTACATTGATTTCATAAAACACAGTTTTTGAGTGCTGGTTTCGCCCCGATCAAATTTTTGGCGCCGTTGCCGGGGAACGGGAATGGTTTTGAACTCACGTTTTTGTTAACATTGTCTTCTCTATTTTGGTGTGCAGGACATTTTTTACAGGATCTCAACATTGCAGAATAAAAACTAGCTTTGCATCTCCCTGCTCTTGAAAGCAGGGCCCCAGCTTCTAAAGAACCGCCGCGCAAACGCGACTTTTGCCGCGAAAACGCGGCCATGTTGTAAACATTGTGTATCTTATTTTGCTGGATGTGTGAATTATAATAGCTAGTAGATCTGTACTATTACTTTCCTGCTTTGATTGCCTACACACCATAATAAACTAAAGAACTAAAATACGGTATTTGGACGCTTTTAAAACGGTTTAGACATTTGCATTTAGGCACGTGTCAATTCAATTCCAAATACTGTATTTTTGTTCTGTTGTTGTGATCTGGATTGAGGTGTACATATGGCATTGCATATAGGATAGGACAAACACGTGGGTGATTTATCGCTTTGTGTTATATTCTTCTCTATATTGCACACTTGCACAAATTGAAATTAAGGGCAAAACCCATATAAGATAAGGTGGGGATTTCATCACCCTTCCTTAACCCAAAAATCACCTCCCCACTCACACAACCCAAGCCCTAATAAAAATTGATAGACGTTGGCCCCTAGGGACATCTCGGACTCATTAATAGATTGACCGAGGGTGGAACTTGTTTTGAATCTTACTCTTGTGAAATCGGTGTCTAAGGTTGGGGATTAAGAGGTTACGCCTCGAAGATACCGTGGTTTGGCATAATTAAGGCCCGTTGCTTACGCATGGATACCTCCCACCGTATTTTGCCCTACCTGGCCGATTAGCTTGTGGTCGGATTCAAGCAACAACCTCCCCCGGGTAATCGACCAGTTAGGAGTCGTCTAGGTCTAGGTCAACCCTACTATAGGCTTGGTTTTGATTTTTTTTCTTTTTGTTTGTTGTCTGATTTTTCCTTTTTGTTTGTGATTGTTTGTGAAATGGAATTCAATAATAACAATTCTTTCAATCCTAACATGAATCCATATTTCACACCAAACCCATTTGTTTCGGATAATTCCAACCCGGTTTTTTACAATATGAACCAACCAAATACACCGGGTTGGCCTTATCCGAATCAATACAACCCATGCCCTCATTCTTTAACTATAATTTCCAAAATAATTTCAACTCTTCACAGAGTCAATGGGGATTCACCTCCCCCGAGTTAAATTTTCAACCTCCTTGTCCTCCGTGTCCACCTTGTCTACAATTTACACATATTCATTCCCCGATTTCGCTTCCTATACTCCTTTTTCTGGACCTCCATATGAAGAAAAATCTGAGTTAGAAAAGAATATAGAAGCCAATTTACAAGAGGTCGAGTAACAACTTTAGAAAATGATGGCCTCTCCAATTCCACAATATTTTCAAGAGTCTTACTCAGTTCCACCTCCTCATAATGAACAACCATCTGCCCTGAAAACGAGTAAAGAACTCTTGTGTGAGTCCAAGCTTCAATCTCAAAATATGTTGGACTCACAATCTTCTCTATCTTTTCAAAACCAAGATTCTTATACTCCCTTTCTGGACCATTCACTTGCAGAAAAATCAAGTCTAGAAAAGAGTATAGAAATCTTGCAGGAGTCTGCGTTACAATTTCAAAATCTTCTTCTCAGTCTATTGATAGGTTGGAATCACAATTAAGTAAATTGGTCAACATTTGTAAGAATGAAGAAACTCTCTCTTCACCGCCTTTGACCAATCCAAATATCTCTAACTCTATCAATTTGACCCATGACTCTTGTTGTTTTGAAAACCAAGATTGCTACACTCCTTTTCTAGAACAACCACTTGAAGATACATCACATCTAGAAAAGAGTATAGAAGTCTTGCAAGAGTCCGTACTAGAATTTCAAAAATCTTCTACCGAGTCTATAAATAGGTTGGAAACACAATTGAGTAAATTGGTTAGCATTTGTAAGAATGAGGAAACTCTATCTTATCAACCTTTGAACAATTTAGCTATCCCTAACTCTATTAATTTGACCCAAGACTCTTGTCATTTTGAAAATCAAGATTCAATTTCAGTACACCCATCTGAACTTGTCCAAACTTCAAATGTTAAAGATCCCATTGACATTTTGGCAAGTTATCCTTTTCCTGAAATTGAACTTGAGCATGAATATGATCCTGAACTTCAACTTGGTAATTCAATTTCACTTCCTGATTCAATATTGACTGAGGTGTTGTTACCTGAATTCAGGCCTTTTTCCGAGTCAGTATTGGATCCTGTACCAATCCATTGTGAAATTGAATCACCAATCTTTATGATGATCATATTGAACTTGACCAATTTCATACTTTTGAAAGTCTCATTGATAAATTGGTAAGTTCTCATTTTTATGGAATTGAACTCAATGAAGAATGTGACTTTGATCCTCAAATTTGTGATCCAGTTCAAATTCCTAAATCAATATTGACTCCTGTTATGTTACCCAATTTGAACAACATTTTAGAGTCAGTTTTGATTCTCATACCTGTCATTCTTGAACTTAAATTACCAATCTTAGAAAGTCACATTCCATCATGGGGAAATGAATGTGGACTTGAGCTTCATCTACTTGATTTGGACCCACTTCCTGAACCAATCTCGACTCCCGAACCTTTACTTGACTTAAGTTTTTTTTCTGAGTCGGTATTAGTTCCTGTATTTCCTGAGTCCAAATTAATCATTCCATTCTGGGACAAGGGTCTTGATAAATTTGACTCTGAAATTATTTTGAAAATTTGAAAATTAGATAGGGTTAAATTCTTAATAAAAATCATAAATATATACATCATTTTAGTGGGTTGTATTCTAGAGGTCTCTGGTGGGTTCATCCGGACTCCACGCAAGTTGGATTGGCCGCATTTCGTGGACCAATCAGACCACCACCAGAACCACCACCTTGAGGTGATTTTTTCTTCCCTCTCTATTTGTTTCATGCATACATACATCACGATGCATTGAAGACAATGCATGAGATAAGTGTGGGAGGGTTTACTAACATAGAGTTTTAGATTTTCTTTCTTTTACACTTCTTTTAGGATACTTTTAGAAATCTTCCCCTTTGTATAGGAATTTTCTCTTTCTTTAAAAACTTTTTGAAACAAGAGACAAAGTTTTGATCTATTTTAAGAAAATTAAGATGATCTTAGAAATTAAGGAAGCCTTAATTATGACATTTTAAACCTAATCGAAATAATGGATCTTATTTAAAATTATAGGCTAAGTAAGATAAATTGGAGAGATAGTTTTATCTTGAATTTTTTGCCTTAGATAGTATGCACATCACACTTACACATTTTTGGGATGGAAGCAAAGACCTAAAATGCCATAAATAAAAAGAAAAATATAACTAAATAAAAAAAATATCACTTATTAAGCTGGATAACTATGCCTCAAGAAGTATATTTGTTCACGCCTAACGGTAGTCAAAAGAAACAAATAATCCCCTTAGTTTTGTGGCCTTGGTTACCTGAGTCCTTACACCCGAGGGATATTTTCTCATCTGGTGCCCTAAAACCGTCTGGTCTGGGAGTCATCGGTTATAGGCTCACTACATGGTGAACTAGAAAGCCTAAGAAAATTAAGGGAAGAAAAAAGAAAAGAATAAATAAATATATATGAATAAACGGCTTGATGGTTGGAGTTGAAATCCCAGAAATCTTCACTATCACAAAGTGCATATTATCTAGGTTCTATGAAGGATAAAATATTCAATCCAATTTTGAATTCTTACCTTAATTGAAGATAAGATCTTGCATGGAGACTAAGTTTAAGGAAGAATGATTTTTAGTGGACTTATGATCTTAGATCGCTTAAATTTTTGCAAAAATATTTTGAAAACTTGTCTCTCTTTCAAAATGCATTTTCAAAATACTAACATTTATCTTCTTTCTTTATGGATTTTGTGGGTGCAATCCGCTAAAAACCCTCAGGAGATAACACTCCTCCTCTAGAGGTAACCTAGAGGTTTAACGACTTGTTGCACACGCTCAGTGCAATCGCGTCACCTAGGAAAGTGGTGTAATAACATTTATAGTATAGTTTCTTTTCTTGTTTTGCTCGGGACGAGCAAAAGATAAGTGTGGGGTGTGATTAGTCTACAATTCTGCATTATTATATCGCATTTCCCCACCGATTTATGAATAAATTGTCGGTCTAAACCGTATTTTGGTCTCTATTGCAGGTAAATCAAGAGTTTAAGGGCAAAAGAGTAATAAGAGCTTAATTAAACCCCTTTTAGGGTAATTAAATCCGCATTACTTGAAGGCCAAGCAAGGGATCATCTAGAAGATACGTCAAACCTAGACTCATGCGCACGTCAGACGAATATTCGGGCGAAATTACCAGAAAAAGGATATACCAAGAAGACCCTGGAAGCCAGAGGAAGATCCTCGCCAAAACCAGGGAAGTGATTCCCTGGTTTTGCCGCGGATCTGCGGCAAAAGCCGCGGATCCGCGCCCAATGGTGGGGCCACGCGTCGATTTTCGACGCGTGGCCCCGTTCGTCTTCCAGAAGGATCCTATGCCTATAAATACCCCTGCACAGGCCAAGCGCAAGCAGTTTTCGTTTTTAGGAGTAGTTTTTGATTTTTTTTCTATGTTTTAGTGTAGTGTAGGTAGGTGTTCTTCATTTCATTTTTTTGTGTATTTTCTTTTCTTTTTAGATCATGTATTAGGGCTGAGAGATTCAGAGAGAGATAGAGAGGGATTGATGTAATAGATGGTGACAATCTATGTAAAGGTGCCTCCTTTCTTCTCTATTGTAATCTTCTTCATCTTCTACATGTTGCTTGGCTAACTTTTCTTCTTCTCATGGCAATCTAACTACTAACCACTAACCATCTAACCACTTACTTGATAATCCACATGAATCTAATAGCCTCTACTAGGCCTTGCTCTTGCAAGAGCCATTGATGGCTCATGATGATGGATTCTAACATCTAACTTGCTAACCAAGCTAACTCTCTCTTATTTCATGCTTGCTTCTAATGTTTGATGATCTAATGTTTGTATTAGCTTGCTCTTGATGCAAGTTTGAATGTGAAGAACCATCTTATTTGCCATGCTTTGTATTGTCTCTTGAAGCCAAGGATTAGTGATGGCCAAGGATCCATGTGAGGCAACTATCACTAAGAGGTTAGCATGGTTAGTGGAGCAATTGGTAGTTAGTAGACATGAGTTTTATTTTATCTTGTTTTAAAAGTCTATTTCAAAATACTTCTTTTATCTTTTGATCGTGTTTTCACCATCTTCTTTATTTAACCTTTGTTTCATCTTCTCTACCATAAGCTTCATCTTCTTTTCTATTTATTTTTCAAACCACTTCTCTTTTGTTTTCTTCCCCGTTTTCATCGCCTTCTCCACCTACCACATGCTTGATTTCCTTTTCTTTTCTTTTCACTTTCTTTTTCTAATTCTTTTAACAAAGAAGAACTGTTAACATACGACGTGAATAAAAACTGTTAATGCTTCTATCGCCTCCCGTCCCTGTGGATTCGACCCGTTGAGCCAATGCTATAACGGAAGTATCGAGGGAATATTAGCACATATACACTTTTACATTGATTTCATAAAATACAGTTTTTGAGTGCTGGTTTCGCCCCGATCAACAAGCTCAAGTTGAAGGCCGTTGTTCTCCATGACAGTAGTAAGGAGGTTCATATGACTCAGCCAGATAGGTTCGCTGCTGAAGATTTAGGTACAAGTGCTTGAGCTTGATGGAGCTCATTTAAATGAACTACGGTTGGCTTGATCCTTTGAGTAAGGTACGTAGGCAGCCATAAAGGCGCAGCCACATTTTGGTGATGCAACCCGTATGAAGCTGTTTGGGTTTTCGAGAGGCCGATTGGAACTTCATATAGAGGTGGAGAGACTTCACGTAGAGGTGAAGTGTTGTGGCTAGTTGGACTTCATGTAGAGGTGAGGTGTTGTGATCTCGATGAACAGATGATCTTCTGGTGAGAAAACAGTTGATCTTACATAGGAGAGGTATGCATCCCGTTTGTTGAAGCCGATTATGTGTTCGGTGTGCTCTACTCAGACTTGGTTGGATCGTCAGCTGAAGACATGTAGACTAGAGAGAGCCAGTCAATTGGGGAGTCAGTGTTGATTCATAATGAGTTCTTTGTGAGGTCATGAAGTTGCTGAGTGAGAGACACCTTCGTTGGTCGGCTCGTATGGTATTTCTCCTAAGGTGAAGTGATGAGAACGCATGTATTGTGCATCCCAGTTGATAACTGAGCTGAAGTTAGAAGTTTACAATTGATATTGGAGTTTGGTGAGAGTTGCAGGCGGCGACGACAAACTCAATTTAGATCTGATAAGATCAGTGGAAATCAATTGTACGTGTACTGGCGATTCGTTTGAAGGAACATGTTTCGTCTGTTGGCCAAGTCGAGATCGTGTGTCATTTCGCCAGGTAATATATTGGTATTCGCTGGAGTTTGGCTCAGATTTGAAAAATCTTCACCGAGGTGGAGTTCGTAGGGAGAGAGGAGATAAAGGAGACATCGGAAGATAGCACAGAGATCGGTAGACAAAGGGAGCGAGAAACGACACGTGTAGCAGGCCTAGAAAGACCTCGGTCGACCGCCCGGTCGACCGGAGGAGGGACCGGTCGACTGGGCTGTCGACCGGCGTGCATGACGTGCACAGGATTAGCCCGATCGACCGCCCGGTCGACCGTGGCATGGAACGGTCGACCGGGCGGTCGACCGACTGAAAGCAACGCTGCTCTCTGTTGGGTCCGATCGACCGGGCGGTTGACCGTGGAGATGGGTCGGTCGACCGGCGGTCGACCGACAGACGCGTTTTGGCTTTCCTTTCTGGATTCAGATTTCTTTTCTGGTTGGGATCAAATTCAATCGGGGTTTCCTAATACCCTGGGACTCTGTGGCTATAAATAAGGGTTAGAACCCTCATGTATTGTATCCCACTGAAAATCTCCCTTGAAAATTCCTTAAAGAAGGAATAAGTTGTAATTGATTGTTGAATCAATAAAATATCTCTCCCCCTTGCCCCGAGGACGTAGGCACGTTGCCGAACCTCGTTAAATACTGTGTTGATTGCTTTTCTCTATTATTCTCTTTTCTTGTCGTGTTGGTTACATCTCCAGCTGCATCAATCTCCGCCTGGTTGGTGGATTCCTTAGAGAGGTTGTTATCCTGCGCACAACAATTACATGAAACTTTCAACACTTCAAATGTTACGAAAAGGTGGCTCTTTTCATAAAGCTAGGCTCAATAAAAAAAACTGAAATTTTCTTTACAAAAAGAGATATCTTTAACAAGCTCAATGAGTTTTTTAGATCTTTGTATTTTTTCAGTGAGAGATGGTGAAAAAAAAATAGAATGAATAAATATTTTTAAGTTAAGCTTGTTAGATCTAAAAGATGAGCAATTTAGAAAAAGAGAAACGCTAAAATTCAGATTATTTTTTTTAAGATCTTTGGATTTAGAAGAACATAAGTCTTTTTATATCTAAGATATAGAGAAGATGAAAGAAAGATATATGCAAAAGAAGAAGAAATTTGAAGAAGGATGGGTTCATTGAGTTTCCAAGAGAGATATGAAGAAGAAGGAAAATGGATTTTATTGAATTTTAAGCTTGAGGGGGAAAAAAAAAAGAGAGAATATGATGCGAGTGAGATGACACAATGAAAATTTTGTCACCCCCAAATACACAAGCTCACTCAAATACATCAGTTCGTGGTGTGAGTCCGGCACACAAAATACATGTATGAGAGGTTTTTTTAGTGAATGAAAAGGCATCAGAGGTTTAAGAACAGGGATCCTTTTTTTAGAGGTCTAAAGACAATTTTCCAAAAAAAAGGAAAAAGAAAAAAAGAAAGCCCAATAACAACACTAACACAAGCCTTCTGCACAAGAGCGCAAATTATATCTACATTTACAAAATGCACCACAGCAACCTCACAAAAAATAATTCGTTACATCCAATTGCTAACATAATAAGAATAAGGGGGGAAATCTGAATACATGGCAGCCATTTTGTTCTGGAAAACTAGAGCACAAACATGAAACTTGAGGAAGGTCAAGACAATTGAAAGCAGTCATTTGTTGTACATTACAAATTGCTAGATTTTGCAGCTGGCGATATCAGCACACAAACTCACACAAAAACCCATAGCAGAGATTTCCAGTCTCCAACTTTCCCCTCCAATTCTAATAAGAATTCTCTCTCTCTCATATGATGAACTGTTTAGAGAGAGACAAAAATATGAGCTCCTCTCTTCAGTAAATGGGACTGTCCTGCTGGTGCTACCACCAGAACCTTCAAGAAAGAACAGCAGCAGTTCCCTCCAAGTAACCTTCAGAAAGTAGTTACGCTCCGCCTCGCCAGTTAATGGACAGCATAAAGTATATGAGAATCATTGTTCCCATGCTAGACCTGCCAATAATCGATAACAAGAATGAATTAATTAACTTCTCAGAGAAAAGGCAGTATTGGAGACGCGAACAATCTATGAAGAAAAACAGATACTTCAGAGATGAGGTTGGATTTAGTGCTTGTTAATGAAGGATCTGATCAAGATAGCCTACATGCAGAATTTCTACTGTGAGGGGTGAATTATTGATCTTGTTTATTCAAAACAGAAGCTTCTTTTTGTACAAGGTGTTGTATCTCTTTGGGATTTGTTTCTTCTTTTTCCTATAAGAAATCTTTTTATGGCTAATTTTGCAAACCTAACATGCATTTTTATAGTTTTAGCGTCAAACTACCATGGAATTTGAAAAGTATAGTAAAGCACGAACTTTCCCACAAACTTCTGGAGAACTTCCTTCCATTACTTTGCCATCTCTAATCAAGTCACAATTGTGAATTTTTTCTTATGATACAGTCTTATTCACAACACATTCTTTCGTTCTTTCATCCTTAATGTACATGATATGATCATCACCGGAAATGATTCACATATATATGATCAAGCAATATTTGCATTCTTTATTTGATATGAAAAATATATATCTTGGACACATACGCTAATTTACTATTTTAGTATTTTCTAAATTTTTAAGTGGCCTTTATCTCACAAGTGGCTATTTGATATTTAATTAAAATATACCTCTGATTTGATTAGTCGAGTTGGCTTAACACAAACTCAAGGACCACTAATACGTTTTTGAAGTTGAATGTCAGGCTATATCTCAATATTAATGGTGTTGCACGAGATGATTGTATTCACTATCCTGAGATTGTGGGTTCATTAGTTCATCTAACAGTTACACGTTCATTCGACATGTGTACTATGTTGTTAATAAAACCTGCTCTTCATTCTTGTGAATTGGAATTGAACTATTGAGTTGCAGTACTACAATTTTTTCGTTGCTTATATAGCACACTGCGTAAGTGTTGACTCTTTCCACATTCTCGTGGTTTAATGTGACGTTGATCGGTCGTGAGAGATATCAGAGAAAAGTGTATGTTTGCACAGCGAAAAACTTCGACGATACGTCAGTAAATGCAAAAGGAAACTATTGTAGAGCAAACTAATAATACCAAGACAAAAGAGTAGAAATAACAATAACACGAGGATTTAAGGTGGTTAAGCCCAAACTTGACCTACGTCCACGGGGAGAGAACATGAGAGAGTTTATTAATAAACTTGATACAAAAGATCTAACCTTCCCCTTGATTCTACAAGAGTATTCACCTTCCCTTGAATCTACACTTAAATTACAAGAGTATATCTTCTCTCTTTGTATCGTCACCTTCCTCTCTCTTTCTTGGCTTCCTTTCTTTTTTAACCTTTCTCCTTAATTACAATGCTAGGCTACAACCTTTATTTATAGAACTTTACAATACAAATCCTATCCAGACTATTAAATGATCTTAACCGTGGATGCTTGTAGAACTTTTTTTAATTTAGAAGAATTCTAGACCCTTCAAATTTAGAAACAAACCATCATTGAATGAAACTTATTCTTATTCGTACTCTAACAAGAAAGAGAAACTTGCTCGTACAAAATCCGAAATAGAAACGGATCCGTGCATCGGATCAGTCGACTTGGTCTATAGACTGATCGACTAATACCTTCATGAGTCACCTATAATGGCTATAATTCGACTACTGTAATCACCCATTTTTTGTTGTGCATATTAGTTTAGTCGACTAGCATAAAAGATTAGTCGACTATGTACTTGTTAGTCGACTATACCTTGATCTGTTTTTTTCTTCGTTCTTCCTCTTCTTCAAACAGATTGGATATTCTTGGACCATTATCTCTTCTTAAAAAACAAGGCAAAATCCTAATAGTGTACCACCGATCAATTTATATTTCTTGGTAATTCTTTAATTTCATTGCAAAATAAGAAGCAAGATGTTATTACTTGATCCACTACACAGAAAGAATATCAAACCATGGATCGACAATCAGTGAGATTCTTTAGCTCCGCTAGCTACTTGATGAAGATCTGGATGTGATTATGCTCAGTTCTCTGCCGTTATTAGTAGACAAGAAGTCTGCTACTAATTAGTATATATTTCTTGGTGATTCTTAATTTCATAGAAGAATACGAATCAGGGTGTTGTTACTCGATACACTATAGAGGTAGAATTCAGACCATGGGATCGACAATCGATGAGATTCTTTAGCTCAGCTGGCTACTTGAAGATATGGGTCTGACTATGCCCAGTTCTATGCCATTGTTTGTGACAAATTGCTAAGGGTGAAGATTTTTATGAGCGGACGAAGCACATTAAAATTGAATTATCATGTTGTATGCTATCATTTTAAGGAGACAGGTTGCATTAGTATGCCTTATATTTTGAGCTCATGAGCTCTAATCAACCGGCTAATCTACTCATTGACTCTCATACTGCGGCTTGTTTTAATTTTTATTAGGAAAATTTGTTAGATCTAATAATTGTCTAACTAAGATCTCATATATGAAATAGCCTCTTTATCAAAATCAAAGAGAACGAGGGTTTTAGGCATACGTGATTCCATCACGAAAGGATGCCAAAGGTTTGCACGATCTCGAGGACGTCGGAGTTGAGGGAAGGGATCCTTCTCTCCAGCCACCAAGTTCTCTTCTTGATCCTTAGAGGAGACGAGAGGCCTCCAAGAGAAAAATTAGATCATTGTGGTGGAGAGGGAACCCTACCCATGATATATATAGCTTCAAGGAATCCTAATTCAACTCATCATAAATCTAGGTTCTTGATTGATAACACGAGTTGCAGACGTATAGATGAGTCCCACCTTTTAATTTAAATACACTCATGCCTAAGTGTAATTGAAAACAAGTCTAGACGTAAACCATTTAGCTTGAATAATTCTTTATTGCGTCAAACAACATAGATTAAAGTGGACGGGTGCAAATATCTAATTAACTTGATTATACCCAAATTAAATTAGATTTTAAAATATAATAAGTCTAACAATCTCCCACTTGAGCCAAACAAGTCATACTAAATAGATATTATGCATAACTTTATGACATCAAAAAAACTTTAACCGCCAAGAAATCATGTTTCAAACGAATCTGGTCCATCAAGTGTCCTGCCACCGAACATAGCGGTCGTTACCTTCTGTATAATCGAAATAGGACCTTCCACATCACAAATTTCAGAACTCTTAACGACATAAGTCAAATGTGAATGTGTGGCATGGAATGTCTTTTAATCAATTAAGGTATAATTTCAACTAGTTTTCACTTTATGATTCCAACGAGTCTAGCCTTATGACTCTAATGAGTCTAACTTTATGACTCCAACGAGTCTAACTGCTAACTCATAATTGTGCACACGCATTGCACATTTTGTATCACTTATATCACATTTCTTCATTTATTTTTAAATAAAACTCTGCTTTTTAATGTATTTTTTATGTAGAGTGTATGCAGTATAATTAACGAAGAAAATGGAGAGATTGATAGATTTATCCAATTAAATTCAAATAAATCAAAAGATCAAGCAAATCAAGGGGGTCAATTCAAATTCAAAAGTTCTAGAAGTTGAAAACTGGATATATCAGATAAGATAATGTCATCTAATTTCAAAAGGAAAATGGATTATTTGAAAACCCTATCGGTTTTGCTGAAAATAAATGGATATCATATTAATTCTAAAAGACAAACTGAAAATCTAAGAGGATAAATGGATAGAGAGAAGATCAACGGATGAGATGAAGCAATTTAAATTCGAATTCAGACTGAATATATTTTAGTATTTTAATCATAACTTTCGCTATCGAAACTCAAATCTGATGATTCAAGATGATCCAAAAAGAAAACTTAAAGGCTACAATTCTTATGTTGATCACGCTTTCCAAATCTATCGTTGATAAGTCATTCAGCAATCAACACAATAACAACTTGCAGATCAAAATTGAATTTCTACATAAAATTTTAGATAAATCAAATCAAATTGAAGATAAATTCAAATTCAGAAAAAGCCAGCTCCCTTATCTTTATACGCTTCCTATCCCTCTGGTTCTCTAATACTTTCATACCTCAAGACAGAAGGAGCACCACTCCAAAGAGATTTAGTTTAGATTTTTTTCAATGTAATTTTATTTTTATTTTATTTTTAGGCTAGAGAGTTACATGATCAAAAAAGAGGAAGAGTTATTGTAGAGTGACACTATTGTAATCTTTTTCAAGAAGCTATATTGAAGGTGACAATCAATGGAGATTTTTTACTTTTTTTCATTGTGCTCGATCTCGCCGAAGCCTTACTTTCCTTTATTCTTTTCTAGTACATCGCTTTACTTCATGTTAAGGTAAATTTTGTGATGATTCAAATAATAGAGGTGAATATTTTTTATTTCTTTTTATTTCAAATTTTTGCATCAACACTTTTCTTTATCTTTTTTTGTTTTCTTTTCTTTTATAACTAAAACAACAAGAACATCTCTTCTTCTACCATCTTCTTCTTAACTTAACTTAATATTTTTATTTTCTTTTTAATTGAGAAGATAAGTATTAATTAGTTTTGATAAATTAAAAAGAAACTTACATGACACTTCCAATCGTTGTCCCGCCCTGTAGATCACGACCCGTTAGCCCTAGGCTACACGGTAGAATTGAAGACCTAGCACTGTTCTTAAAATTCTTTATTTTTCTGTGCAGGTTTAGCTCGATCAAAATTTTGGCACCGTTGTCGGGGAGGACGGTAAGTTTTTTATTTACTTTAACAATTTAATTCCTTTTCTTCTCTGTTTTGGTGTACAAGGGCTAATTTCAGAAAGTTAGAAACTACAGTGGACATATTGCTACTATGTGCCACTGTCCAAGAAGGCAGAGCATCAGAGCCCACAACTATAGTGAACTACTAAATGTAGTTTCTTACAGATTACTTGATTTTCAGAGATTTAACTCTCTGCAGTTATAGTTTATTAGTTTAACTCACTCTGTACATGTTTCTAATCAACAGTAACTTATTGCTTTGTAAATACTAAAAAAATGCTTAGACTCTTGCATCTTAGGGCATCTGTCTATTTCCTTTCTTTACATTACTGTTGAAGAGTGCTGAAAAAAAGGTATGTCTGCATTGCATATAGCTTAGAAAACACACTTGTTATATTACTTTGGTGTTATTTTTGCTCTATACTTACAAACGAGCATGAAAACGATCTAAGGGCATATCCTTAAACAAGATAAGGTGAGGAAGTCGTTATTCTTCCTTAGCCCAAAAATCATCTCCTCACTCACTAACCCATCATAACCTAAAATTGAGTAGACGTTGGCCCTAGGGATATCTCGGACTCAAATAGGTATTGACCTAAAAGGAAAGTTGTTAGAAATTGACTCTTACTAAATCGGTGTCTAAGGTTGGGATTGAGGGGTGAAACCCCGAAGGCTGGTGGTTTGGCATAATTAGGCCCGCTGCTTAGGCACGAATACCTCCCACCAATCTTGCCCCTACCTGGCCGATTAACTTGTGGTCAGGTTCTGCAATATACCTCCTGTGGATAATCAACAGTTAGGAGTCATTTAGGTCTAAGCTCTACCCTAACATAGGTTAGATTTTTCTTTATTTTCTTGTTTGTTTTTATTTGTTCTTGTGAAAAAGGATTATAATTATAATTATTCTGATTATAACTCAAAACCATATTTCACCCTAACCTCTTTCAATTCAGATATTACCAACCCGAAAATTGCATAACTTTAACTCTAACCAATCAAGTATGCCAGATTAGTTCTTTATCCGAATCAATATATGCCCCAATCTCAGTATTATGAACAAGAATGGGATAATCATCACCATTCTTCACCGAGTCAGTGAGGATACAACTCCCCGAGTCTTACTATCAACCTTACCAACAAACAACTTCATATACTCTATACCAAGACGAACCTATAGAAGAAAAATCTTCTTTAGAAAAGACTTTTGAAACCTTCCTTGAGTTCACACGACAAGTACAAATCATAGCAGACTCAATTCTCCTAAAGAATTTTCAAATCCAAGATCCTTACTCTAATTTTCAAGTCTAACCACAACAATAAGAACATGTTGACTTAGAAAAGAGTATGGATTCATAATTCAGTCCCAAAATGATATTATTCAATCCCAAACGGATTGTCTCCAATCACTCAATAGGCTAGAAGTAAAAGAGAGTCATTTGGCCAACACAATTAATGATAAGAATGAGAAAACTCTACTTAACACATTTTCAACTATTCCTGATTCTCCTAACCATATCGACGAAGAACATGATATCTGGAGATTTAAACAAGATACAATTCA
The DNA here is from genome assembly GCA_038442645.1 of Agave tequilana. Lineage (NCBI taxonomy): Eukaryota > Viridiplantae > Streptophyta > Magnoliopsida > Asparagales > Asparagaceae > Agave > Agave tequilana. The sequence continues at coordinate 1,105 of JAVJIF010008184.1, read as the reverse complement.
CCACAAAATTTTGAACTTGACCAATATCAACTCGTGATGAATTGGTAAGTTTTCATTTCAATGAGATTGAACTTAAAAAAATATGACACCGATTCTCAATGTTGTGATTCAGTTTCACTTTTTGAATCTATGTTGACTCTGGTATCTTTACCCGATTTGGACCCAATTCCGAAACCAACACTGATTCCTATCCCTATAGAGCTTGAACATGAATCACTTATTTTAGATAGTCACATTCCATTATTGAAAATGAATATGAACTTACATTCTATGATTTGGACTAAACCCATGAACCAACTCCGACTCTTGAACCTAAACTTGATTTGAGTTTTATTCCTGAGTCACTATCAGTTACTATTCCTTTCATTGTTGAGCCCAAATCATCCGTTTCACAAAACCGCATTCTATTGTTGAATCAATATGACTACGTGATGATATCTCAAGATGGTCATATAATAGGAAAAATTTCATGCTAGGTTCTTGCACGATCCTATTGGGGAGTATAAAAATGCTAATAAGAAAGAGGACATAAAAGGTGGGTTTCATGAAAATTTACAGTATCTAAATTGAGCAGAAACGCTTGGCCCAATGAGACCACTATCAAAACCACTACCTTGAGATAACAGTTTTCCTTCCCTCTCATTTTTCATGTGTTATTGCATTTCATTCATACATGAGGACAATGCGTGAGTTAGGTGTAAATGAGGCTTACTGACATGCTAATTTCACTAATTTTAAAAAAAATTCTTTCTTTAAAAACTTTTAGAAAAGAAAAATAATACTTTGACTTATTTTTATAAGAAATTAAGTTATTTTTTAGGAATAAGAGAATCATAATTATGATTTCTTATACTTGATCAAAATAAAATTATTTGTTTGATTTTTAAGTTTAGGAAGAAAGATTAAAAAAGTAATTTAGTCTTGATTTTACCTTGATGAAATATGCACACCTTTATATGCACACTTAGGGTTCTAAAACAAAGATTCTTATGCCTTATAAAAAAAATAAAAAAAATTATTATTAAAAAATCTTCTGATTAAGCTGGATATTTGTGCCTCATGAAGCATAATTATTCACACCTAAAAGTGATTCATATAAATAAAA